>MAPW01000119.1:0-164018 GCA_001689995.1 Tilletia indica
AGTGGAAAACATTACAAGAAAACAGAAGACAGCCAAGACACTCACGTAGCCACCGTCCCGAGAGACCTTCTGCTCGTTTGCCTTGATGATAACGCGTGTTGCGACATCGCGACTGACCTCGCGCACACGCTTGAGCGAAGGGTATACGAGGTTTTGTGCCTTCTCCTCATCGTTGAGCGCATCGGCGAGAGCAAGAGCTGCTTCCGTGATCCTGATAAGTTGAAAAAGTGCAACCAGTTCAGGATACAATCCAAACCTCTAGCAAAAGGATCTGATCTCAAAACGGGAAACTCACATCTCGTCGGTGATACGTGCGGCCTTGCACAGACTGCCGGCAAGCCCAATACCAGGGAAAACGTACAGGTTGTTGCCCTGGCCGGGCTTGAGAGTCTTGCCTTCCCACTCGGTATCAGGGAAAGGAGATCCGGCAGCGAAGATGACCTTGCCGTTCGTGAACTTAACAGCCTCCTCAAAGGTGCACTCGGCCAAGCTGCTAGGGTTGCTGAGCGGGAAAACGATAGGGCACTTGTTCAGTTCCGCCATCTTGCGGAGCACAGGCTCGTCGAAGGTCTTAGGAACTGTGCTGAGACCGATCATCGCTGTTGGCTTGACGTAGTCGACGACGTCGAGCAGCGCCTTGAACTGCTTGCCCTCGTTGTCTTCGCGCGCAAAGTAGACCTTGTGCGCGGGCAGCTTGTCACCACGGTCCTTGGTGACCAGACCCTTGGAGTCGACCAGCCAAATACGGTCGCGTGCCTCTTCTTCCGAAAGACCTTGGATCCGGAAGAAGGCCAACAGCTGCTTGGCGACACCGACACCGGCTGAACCAGCACCGAAGAAGAGAATGCGCTGGTCGTGCAGAGGTCGACCGGAAGCCTCTGAGGACATTCGTGCCGCACGCGCAAAGCCACCGAGCACGACGCAGCCGGTTCCCTGAATGTCATCGTTGAAGTCTGCGCGATACAATAGAACAGCAAGACGCGTCAATTCGACCGCACACAGCTACTTAGACATTCAAAGCGGCTAGCTGTACTCACGAGGGTATTGATTCTTGTATCGGTCCAGAGTGCCGAAAGCGTTATCGGTGGAGAAGTCCTCGAATTGGATGATCAAATTTGGCTGTAATGCGCCGGCATAGACAGATTGTTAGTTCTATCCATCGACCACATCAAGTCCACCGTCTGGTTACTCACGAACTTGGCGTGGAGCTATGCAGATGCGAAGGCAAACATAGGAAGGCGGTCAGCAAGCAAGATGAGAGCGCAAGAATCGGTGTTTTTTACTCACCGCCGACATGACCTCGTCCGTAAAGCTGTAGAACTCTTCCGACGTGACGGGGCGCTTGCGACGCAGGCCGAGATATAACGGGTCATCGAGTACTTCTGTGTGTTGGTGCCCATGTCCAAGACGATCGGAATCGTTGCGCGAGGGTGAATACCCGCAGCAGCAATATACAGACTGAGCTTGCCAATGGCAATGCCGAGACCGCCCCAGCCGAGGTCGCCGAGACCGAGAATGCGGGAACCGTCGGTGACGACAGCAATACGGGGCTACCGGCCGGTACGGGCCAGTTGTCGACGACAGCGGCGACATTTCCCTTGTCTCGAGCGAGATGGTAAGACCTTCTGGCCTGTGTTAGGGGAAGATAAAAATTGTCAGTCTCAGCAGGAGCTCAGACCAATGATTTGACGGATCGACTCACCTTCGGTAGATTTCGCTGAACCTCTGGCATGCCTCACCAACGACGGGAGTGTAGATCAGGGGCAAGCACTCTTCCGTGTGGGACAGCAGGCAGGCGTAGAAGAGGCGAACGTTGTGTTCCGGAGCTGGGAGAGGTACACGTACTTGCCGAGATCCGTCTTCTTGCCGCGGAGCTGCGTCATGCAACGGAGAACCTGTTGGGACATGGACTCCAGGACGGGAGGGAGCAGACCGCGCATGCCAAGCTCGTCACGCTTCTCGAAGGCGAAGGCGGTGTCTGCATAGTCGATATCGGTGGTGTTGACGATGAAATTTCGGCGGAGAGAGCGTTCCGGTCGTATCCGGGTCGACGTTGGTGTGCGCGATGGGGAAGGAGCAAGTGGTCGTAACCGGGAAGAGGAGGAGGAGGTGGAGAAAGAGCGAGAGTCAGAGATGCGTGCTTGACTCGGGATCAGAAGTGCAGAGGGCGGAGAGGGGAGAGAGCTGCTGGTAGTGCTCCTCGCTGGACAGCTGCAACTGCCAACGTGGAGGAGAGGAGCATGGCTAGCCAGAAGACTCCGAGCGCTGGAGCGCGCTGGTGAGAATATGGTGCTCATAACTACGGTGTGGCTAGAGCAACGTCAAGGAGGAGAGGGTTGGAAGAAAGAGAGGAGGAAGATCGTGGGGGAAGAGTGCACGGCTTCGAGTCATGATGCAACGCGGAGGAAGGAAGGTGGGGCAGGAAAGCGGGATTGGCGGTTGATCCGCAATCTTCGCGCGATCGACAACAGCCGACAAGCTCCAACAGCCAAAGTCCCTTGATAGGGCGGACTGCAACGGAAGTTTCGGTGTCCAGAATGCAACGCAAACGCAGCAGGCGCGGGAACGACCCAGAGCGTGTGACCCAGTGCTGGCGAGTTAGCGCCGTGAAGGCCCGCAGTTTGAGTCTAGTTGCAGATCCCTTTTGCCTCGTTAGTTCCGTGCGGGAGAGGTGGGGATTTTGGCGCATGGGAGGAATTTGCCAGGGAAAAGCAAGGAAAGGGAAAACGACTCGAAAGGAAAAGAAAACTCCAAAAGGCCGGGGTGGAAGGGCAGCCAGAAGACGTCACAGCTCTTGTGAACGGAGCGTGGGCTGCTGGTGGAGCGGCCACAGAGGTGGGTCACGCGCGCGCGCGCAAAGTGCGAGTACGCGTCCGCCCCGCCTGCCAGCAATGCCGCCGCCAACTGTCCGGAGCGTTTGCAGGGGAAGAAATCGAGAAGTCTGGCATGAATCATGCTTACCTGCATTTGTGAATCGGTCACGCAGACTGGCGTAACCAGAGCGTCCCTTGAGAACGGAGTGGGTGAATCGCGTCATCGCGGTGACCGGTGCTACGGTGCCGCGCAAGCCAGGCAGGAAAAAAGAGGAGAAAGGAGAGGAAGAGCAGCGTGTGAGCGGGCACGTAGTGGGGGACAAGCGCATACATGCGGGCCGAGGCGCAGCCAGACTTACTACTTGTCATCAGGGGTGGGCTACGAAGGCGCGCAAACGGAGAGACGCGTGAAAAAACAGCAGCGCAGCACGCAGTTGAACGAGAGTGGATGAAGCAGAAGGAGGAAAGAGACGGGATGAAGAAGCTGTCAGCTCCTCGACTTGATCAAGGTAACGACGGAAGGAGGCCGGCTCACCTGCGGGGCTTCTCGCGACGTGGAGCAGCCGCAGCGTGCTGACCATTTGGTTGGGCGGTTCCGTTGGAAGGCATGATTGCCGTAGTTGTGTTGTTCTGTGGGGAGGGGGAGAAGGGAAGAGTGCTGTGGGAAGCAAGCAGGGAAGCGGTGAGCAAAGAAGTGAGCAGTCGCCAGAGAATCACCGGCGCTACCTTGACGCGGAGTACCTCACTCACAGGGGACAGAGTTGAGAGAGAGGAAGGAGATCGTGGAAGGGCAGAAGATCGAAGTTCGAAGGCAGAGCAAGAAGAACGTCAGGACTTTTTATTTTCCGCAAACAGACCAACAGCATCAATTCATCTCCGCAGACCATCACAACTCTTGTATCAGTACACGACAGCCACGAGCTCTGTTCTAGCGCTCCAGCGGATCAGCCTGAGGAACAGAGACACCGCGGCCCTATCTACAATCTACGATGCTCTGTTATCGTAGCATTTCTTACTCTGCCAGTCGCCAGATCGAATTGCTCTTTCCCAGACGGCGATGACTGGAGCATTTAAGCCAGCGAAAGTCGCTTGACCCTACCTGCATCTTCCTCCCCGCACTCGCCTTTGCGTCCCGACTTCAGCCGGGCAAGCAGGCAAGGCGGAACCACTATTGTGTACACCGGTCTAGTCGGAGGCTTGTCGGAGCAGAACGGTTAGTCTCTTGCCCAGCGAGAAGCGCGTCGCGGAAGAGTTTGCCAACGACCTCGACACGCCTCGCGTTCGCACCAATCCCCTTCCTTCGCCTTCCTCGTCTCGTCACTCTCCTTTTTCTTTTTACCGCAGAATGTCGTCCACTCTTACCTTCTGGACAGCACGCCCCGCGCCCGTGGCGCGCACCACTCGCGGATCTTCTGTCCCGCTCATGGAGCCGGAACCAAGCAGCGAGACGACGGACATGCGCAAGCTCGCTGAGCTCACTCAAACCAACCCGGCAGCGGCTGCAGCAGTACGAGCTCTTGTCACAGCGGGAAAGAGCATCGGAGACGCGCTCCAGATGATGTCCGCGGCCTTCGCGGCCATTACCCCGGCAACCCGAGAGGTCCCACGACACCGCAACGTAGCACAGCATCCTCGGCCACGGCCAGTCGCCAGCGACGCCTGTCGGCTCCTCCTACCCCCTCCCCCACCAAAGGACGTAAGCGGGTTGTACCTGACGAGGACGAGGCGGCGCGGAAGCCGTCCACGAAGCGGCACCGCCGAGAACACACCCCGACCGGAGAGCGAAGCAAGGACGGGGAAGGCGACGGTCTCGACATCAACTACGACGCCGTAAACCACAACTCCATCGAGAACAAGTGGCCATCGCGCAAGACCGAGCAACTGGTCAAGAACCTCGACTTTGTGCCCATGTGGTTCTTCACCCCTGCCGGCTGCAGCCACGCGGCGAAGGAGCGCCGGGAAGGATCAAGCCAGCCCATGCACCAGCAGGGTGACGGCACGTTCAAGCCAGCGGGTCCCCCTCCCGGCCAAGTAGACGACTGGCTTCTCGACCCACACGTCTTCCGGGCGGCAACTGACAAGTGGGTCAAGGTCGCGATGAAGGTTGGCGTCTCGGCGAGCCAGCTGCAGTCCATGGCTCTGCTCAACAGCCTCATCTTCACTCACGATGACTGGAACGAGACACCCCTGCCACTCATGAAGTGGCATCACCACCAGCGCGAGTCCTGGTCGAAAGACCGCTTCACGCCCGGGACGTACCCTCTCCACGGCCTGAAGCAGAGTACCTACGATGACATCAAGCTCAAACGAGCGGTCAAGGCGGGCGACGACGCCAAGGCGCGCATGGCTGCCGCGGAAGCCGAGCTGGCGACCCTGCGTCGACAGATCAGCAATTCCTCCCAGAGCAACAACGTCCGCAGCCAAGGCGAGGTTTTTCGCCACGCCGGGGGAGCCGGCCACCAGGGATCCACGTCATCGAGCACTTCAGCCGCAGCCACGGGCTTGGTCTGCCTCAAGTGCGGCTCCAACCGCTCCCACAGCTACGCAAACTGCGCCACTCAGACCCGAACAGATGGGTCGGCGCGATGCGTTCGATACGACACCGACCAGAAACAGCTGGTCTTCATCGACTCGGGGGACTCGGTCTGCATGGGCTTCAACAACCGCGGTTGCAACGAGAGGAACTGCAGAAGGCAGCACCGCTGCACTTGGTGCCGGGGACGCGACCACGGCCACCAACACTGCCCCCGCGCTCCTCACCTCAGTTGAGGTCGCTCTTGGAGCTACTCCCCTCCGCGCTGCAGGATGGCACTCTGCCTTATGCAAGGCTGGTCTCTCCAGGAGGTATCCCACTATCGTGCCGGGCATCAGGGACGGTTTCGATGTCGGGCTCCCGCGCATCGCCACGACCTTCACTCCCCCAATCACAAGTCGGCAACCAAGGACCCCGACACGGTGCGGGCCAAGATCGACAAGGAGCTCTCCGCCGGTCGATATGCCGGTCCCTTCTCCCAGAAGGAGTGTGAGCGGGCAATTGGTGGTCCCTTTCAGTGTTCTCCCATCTCCCTCGCCCCCAAGCCTCCAGATGGGTGGCGCTTTATCCAAGACGCTTCATTTCCCCACTCGGACCCAGACCATTTCTCCATCAACTCTCAGATTCGCTCCGATGACTGGCCGTGCACGTATGGCGGCATCGCAATTGTCATTTGGCAGGTAAGTGACCGCGTTGGTCCTGGACCTTTCCCCTCTCTCTCTCCCTTCTCGCATCTGGCCGTGGGCCTTTCTTCCTCTCTATCCGCCTTGGGCGGCGTGTGTGGGGCTTTAGCCATGGGCTGCTGTGTTTTTCTCCCGCCTTGGGCGCGCTAGTGCTTTCGAGTGCCTGAGCACGCCATGGGCTGCCCAAGCGTAAGAAGTGGCCGCGAGGTCGGTTGGTGGACGATGTCAGCGAACCTCAGCGATAGCCGATATCTTTGCCCCTCCTCTTACTCCATTCACTCTGCCATCTCACTCCCGATGCGATAAGACCCGCGACTCGTAACAAGAGAAAGGCAGCGGCTGATTATGACACCTTTTCTCTACATATCCGATTCTCAGATTCTACAGCTCCCTCCATCGGCCGAGGCTGCCGCGCGCGACGTGCGGTCAGCGTACAGAGCCATCCGTCTCCACCCCACCCAGTGGGCCGCCGCCGTTGTCCGATGGGAGGACAAATTCTTCGTCGACAAATGCCTGGCTTTCGGAATGGCTTCTTCGGCTGGAGCGTGGGAGTGGTGGGCGATGCCCTGGCAGACGTCCTGCGGCACGCCGGCATCGGTCCGATCCTCAAGTGGGTGGACGACTACCTGTTCTTCCGGATCCAACGACGGGACCTTGCCGCCGTCAACACCGAGCGAGTGCTGCTGGCCGCTCGTGTCCGGCCGGGGCAGCGCGGAGGAGTGCTTTTGTGGCGGGACGGGGAGCGGGAGCTGGCCGAAGACTTCGACAGCGCCCTTCGCGACCTCCGGCCCGCCGACGGTTCCTGGGCATATGACTTTTCTGCCGTCGATGCCGTCTGCGACCCCCTCGGCGTCCCTTGGTCCGACGAGAAGGAGCAGCCCTTCTCGCCCACGGTCACCTACTACGGGCTCGAGTTCGACATCTCCCGGCGCATCATCGCCCTCCCCGAACGCAAGCGAGTGGGGCTCCTGGAAACAGTGCGGGAGTGGATGGGGAAGCCCGTATTTTGCCGCGACGAGACCGAGTCCCTGCTCGGCAGGCTTCAGTTCGCCATCCACGTTGTTCCCAACGGCAGGCAGTACCTCACCGGACTCGTCACTTTCCTTGGATGGCACGCCCGCGACAAGCAGCGCCCGAGCACTCGTCCCCACGCTCGCGACCGCGCCTTTGCAGGCCGTACCATGCACCCTCCTCGCCGGGTCCATCGCGACTTACTGTGGTGGGAGGCGGAGCTCGATTGCCCCCGCGTGGAGCGCTGCTTCCTCAACGACCTCACCGTCCTGGATCCAGGGCTCTACACCGACGCGAGCTCTTCCGGCGCGGGGGTCGTCATTGGGACCCGGATCGCGGCATATGCCTTGGCGCGGGATTGGAAGGCAGACGGAAGGGACATTATGTGGGCAGAGGCGGTTGGGGCCGAACTGGGCGTCCGACACCTGGTCGCCTCCGGCGTTCATGACCAACGTGTGCGCATATACATTGACAATACCGCCGTTGAGGCTGGGGTCCGAAACGGCCGAGTGCAGAATGAGGCAGCCAATGAATGCCTCGAGCGACTCTTCCATTTTGCTAGCTCACATAACATCGTACTCGTCGCTGCTCGCGTCACATCCAAGGACAACCCCGCCGACGCGCCCTCTCGTGGCGTCCCCTGCCCCGGTGATCCTCTTCCTCCCATTGAGCTCCCGATCACCCTCCGCGACCTCGTCGTCCGCGTCTGAGCCTGCCTCGACCTCATATGCTCATTTGTGCACCCAGGCTCTGTTGTCGGCGCGCCATTCAGGCCCGCGCGTGGTCGAGCAGCAGCCACCCGCCCCTCGAAGCGTCCCTGTGATGTGCTCGTCGCCAACTCCCAGCCCCTTGCCCTCTCCCACCAACCGCCGTCGCTTCGTCCCTCGCCCAGGCCCGCTGCCGAAGGATCCGACACCGGCAGCTTCGCGGCTGCAACTCCGCCCTCCGACCAAGGTCGCCTCAAGATGGGCGGGAATGGATGACGAGGCGCTCTCGGCCGTCATGGTGGCCGCCTTCGCTCCCACCACGTTGTCGGGCTATGGGACGGGGCTTGGCCACTTCCTCGCCTACTGCGATGCCCGGGGGTACCCGAGGACGATCGATGCCCCGCCGACGAGGACTTGCTGTGCCGCTTCGTCGCTGCTCAGGCCGGGCTGTACTCCGGGGAGTACATAGGGAAGATGGTGTCCGCGGTGGGGGCGTGGCACAAGATGTACGGGGCACCGTGGGTGTTTCGTCCCAACTCCGCCTCTCCCTCGCACTACGGGGCGCGCTCTTCCTGACCCGGCTTCGTCGCGCCGCCCGCCTCGTGACCCGTATACCCCCGACTACCTTCGATCGCTGCTCCCGCACTTTGATCCCGCCGTGGGCCTTGACCGAGCGGTGTGGGCCTGTGCGCTCTGTGCCTTTTGGGGTTTGCTTCGTGTGGGAGAGGTGACGGTGCCGACCCAGAAGTCCTTCGACCCAACCTTCCACATCACCCGAACCGGTTGGACGCTAGCCCCGGCCGCCGCGCCTGATGCTCCGTTGGCCGGTGCTCTCCGCCTTCCGTGGACTAAGACCACTCGCACTATGGGCGCTCTCGTGGTCCTGGTCGGCCGTGGAGACGATCTCTGCCCGGTTGCGGCCCTCTTCCTCCATCTCACCGCCAGTCCACTTCCGGCCGCGACGGCGCTCTTCGGATACTCTCGTGGTGGTCGGGTCGTCCCTCTCTCGCGTTCGGTGTTCCTCGACCGATTGCGAAAAGCAGCAGCCGCTGCTGGGCTTCCCTCGCTCCAAGGTCACTCTTTCCGCATCGGGGGATGCACCGAGCTCCTCCTCCGCGGTACCTCCATCCCTGACGTGAAGGCGCACGGTCGCTGGCGCTCTGACGCTTGGACAACATACGTTCGGGATCATGTTCAGGTGTTTGCCACGCGCTTGGCCCCTCTCCCCGCCATCAATGCCGCGCTGCTGGCCTGAGTCTTCGTTCTTCCGCCTTTCTTTCCTGGCCCGGCTCTCTCTTTCTCGCTCCCGCGGCGGTCTCACGAAGCCCACCTTCAAGACTGGGAGGCTCGCTCGAATTCAAAGCCGCCTTCGCCCAGACTCTTCGGAGTCTCGGCCCAAACACTACAGCGTGACAAGACAGGGAGAAGAAGCTAAGGGCTTGAGTGCGGGTGCAAGAGGTGTACACCGGTCTAGTCGGAGGCTTGTCGGAGCAGAACGGTTAGTCTCTTGCCCAGCGAGAAGCGCGTCGCGGAAGAGTTTGCCAACGACCTCGACACGCCTCGCGTTCGCACCAATCCCCTTCCTTCGCCTTCCTCGTCTCGTCACTCTCCTTTTCTTTTACCTCCCGCCCACCCGGTCCGTTCGTTCGATCTCTCTCGGCTCCACCTCGCTCCGCTTCTTCTCTTGCTCTCAGGTTTCCGTTCATTCTCTGCCCGTCCCCTTTTGAGCTTCGTTCTTCCTTTCTCCTGCGTCCCTTTCTTATTATTGTACCTGGCGCAGGCGGCAGTCTGTCGCCGAGCTCGGTGTTTGATTGTCCCACCCACCCGCTCGCTCGAATTCAAAGCCGCCTTCGCCCAGACTCTTCGGAGTCTCGGCCCAAACACTACAGCGTGACAAGACAGGGAGAAGAAGCTAAGGGCTTGAGTGCGGTGCAAGAGGCAGATTGCAGGCGATGGAGATGATCAAAAGCGCACGCGGAATGCTGGACTCGCTCTCATCAGTGGCTGGTGCTTTCGGTGCCTGTTGCCGTCCGCCGGCGTCCCCGCCAATCGACTGGCAGCTCCCCGCTTCCCAAAACGTATGCGGGGGCGAGTTCCGAATCCTGTGAATCGTATTTCGTGGGCTGCTTCTGCGGCCCTGCCTACGCCTGCCCCGTCCATCGTCTCTGTTTCGGAACTGTGTACCTGTACATGCACCCATGAGTTCCCTGCCTCTGCCAGGCGCGCTTCCTCACACAGGGGCAACGGGCAAGATCGTCTGGGATCTGGGATCTGGGATCTGAAATCTGAACAAGAGCTCGGAGGGGTGCATTCTCCATCAGTCTGACCGCCTCACGCTCACTCATACAGTCTCCAGGCGATGCTGGCGAGCAAGCTGCTTCCCCACACTTCGAAGTTTCCACACTCGAGGATCTGGCCATCTACGGTCCGAGCGCGAAATTCTCCGTTTGGAAATGCCATTTTGTATTGTGTAAACAGGGGTTCGGTGAAGCCAAAGGTGGAAGTCGGATAGAAGTCAGACACCGTCCCTCAACTCGGAAGCGCATCTCACGCCTGTTGCACCGGCTGGGGCTTCTTGCCAAAGAACGCCTTCGCCTCTCCGCAAGTCGCGTTCACGCAGCCGGGACACCGCAGCATCATCTGCTTGCTCGTCGAGCCCTGGTTCCACACCCGATGCCCAGGCTCATGAGTGTTTCCGTGGGCATCCGTAGTCGGCTGGGTGGGGAGGAGTGTGCGGCCAGATGGGAAGCGGCCAGATCCGCCAAGGCACGCAAGAAGGTCGGGTCGTCATTCAGAGACGAGACGCGCTTGAGCTCGATTCCGTGCTGCATAACGAGATTCAATAAGCATGATGAGGACGACGAGCAGTAAGCACGGTAAGAATTAGTGAGCAAAACTCACCTCGTGGGCCTCCTCCTGTAGCTCAATGTCGAGCTCGTATAGCGTTTCAATGTGATCACTGGTGAACGCAATCGGGACCGCAAGCACATGCTTGTAGCCTTGCTTAGCCCAGCCCTTGATGGTATCACTCGTCTGCGGTCCCAACCACGCCGAGGGGCCGACTTGACTCTGCCACGTCACTCGGTAGGGGTTCGACCAGCCCAAACGGGTCATCACTGCTGCCACAGTGGCGGCAACCTCGGCAGGGTAGGGATCACCTCGACCCGAAACGATGGACATCGGCAGGGAGTGCGCGGAGAACATGATGGGCGTATTGTGACGGTCCGACTCGGGCAACTCTGCCAGCTTGGTCTTGATCAGCCCAGCGAAAGCCTGGAGGAATAGAAGCGCAGCATAAAAGTCATTTGTGTCGCGTCCTGTAGCTCCACATTGCAAGTCATATAGAAGAAGCACCACTCACCTCGATGAGACCGGGGAAAGTAGGCCATCGGTCAATGAGTGACCATTCGATGTTGCCCTCAGGCTTGCCCTCCGCCTTTCGCTTCTGAAGCTCCCGGAAAAGCTCGTTCAAGCTCGAACCTGTCGTACTGCAACTGTACTGCGGGTACTGCGTGAAGCCAACCGCACGCGTAACACCATCCCGTGCCATCTCATCCAACGCCTGGTCCGTCAAAGGACGAGCATATCGGAAGGCAGTGTAAGCCTTGTGGGGAGCTGTCTCGGGATGAAGCTCGTCCAACATGCGCGCCATCGCTTCACCTTGCGTCCGGGTCCAGCGCAAAATGGGTGAACCTCCACCAATCTTGGCGTACTGCTCTTGAATCTTGGGCGTCCGACGCTTCGCGATCAAAGGCGCAAGTTGTTTCTGGAAGGGCAGTTGGATCAATTCACGGTCGTGAAAGAGTCGGGAGAGGAAGTCGCCTGTTTCTTCAACCGTGCTCGGTCCACCCATGTTCATCATCAGGATGGCAGTGGGCGGCTTGTTGTTGCCTGCCACTGTTGCAAGAGTCCGGGCATTGCTCAGAGAAGCCGCATCTGATTGAACCTGAGGGCGCTCCTTCGCGACGGACGAGGTTCCTACTGACGCCGCTGCTGACGTTGAACTCGAGACGAACCGGGTCCCGGAAGGGGACGCTGAGGTCAAAGCAGCAGCGCCACTTGTCAGGAAGCGAGATGCCGCTGCTTGAGGTCTTGCCACGGATATGAGAGAAGCTGACATCGCAGAAGTAAGCTCGGCGTGATCTAGCGACGTGGGGGAAGAATGCTGAGAGATGGATGTCGTGAACGTGAAGGGGCGAAGAAAGGTCGAATCTTCCTGTTGCTGACAATTCTGTCAGTGTGATGACATATGCAATCTGGCGCAAAAAACGCGCCATCATCAACAAGTGGAGTGCTCACTGCTCGTGCACCATCTACAAGGCAAGAGGCACCAAGACAAATGTCGAACGGAGAAGAAGGTGTTGGATTTCTCGAAGATCAAAGATGTAAAGGGATCAAAAGGGATCGCAAAATCGGTCAGGCGTGACGAAAGCTCGAGACTGGAGGCCTGAAAACTTGAAAGGTAGATGGAGAGCGGAAATGTATGGATGAAGGAAAAAGGCGAGCACTTTAAGTTGACGAGAATGCAGAAGTTTGAAGGAGAATTTGATGGGTGCACGTAAACGCGAGACGGCTGGCTGAGTTGTTTGCCAGCGGAAGAGATCGAGCTGAGGAGTCGCAGGTAGCCAGGATATCATGGATCGGACACAGTTGCCCTTGAGGTGAGAAGCAATCTCACTATGAAGAACAGGAAATGTGGGATCAGATTCTGTCTTGACGAGAATAGGCGCGCGCGAGAGTACTCACCATGAACCAGAGCGACTCGCAGAAGTCAGGGGATATCTCGAGACGACGCATCACCTTGGTCGTCTCCTCGGACGAAAGCGGCTGGAGCTCCGAACTGGAAGTACCACTGATGACCGACTGCGCATCGTCGAGTGGATCCCAGACCAGCGCACGACACTTGTCGGCAAGGATGTCGGCGTAGTAAGCCGGGGGAATGAGTGAGACCGAGCGAGTTGCGCGCGAGTAGGTGTAGCACAGAGTGTGCACAGATCGCTGGAGATCGTCGCTGGAGAACTTGTTCTCATCCTTGAGCACCACGTAGTGCGTTGGGCGCGCAGTGCCGATCAAACCTTGATGCGCCTGAAGGTAGAAGTCAAAGACCGTGGGATGGACGATGTCCGAGTCAATGACTGTTCCAGCCATTATGTTGCCGGAACGATCCTTGCTGTTAATCCGAGATGTACACTGTCAGGTCGCACTCCTCGAGTGGAAGAATAGATCGCACCAGTCGTACTCACTCCCTTTCGCTCTGTGCGAAGAAGCGCACGTGGTGGTTCTTGCTGGCGACTACGAAGCTGTTGAGTAGAGACGAGAGGAAGGGTCCGAAGTCAGTTCTCCACTTCCACTTGAAGTATGAAAGCACGAATGAGACTCACGTCACCGTAGGAGGGGCTTGTCCCTCGCCGGCCAGCTTCTGGCAAGCGGACTTGATGGCTTCGAACTCCGTGTTGACCGCAATAGAGTACTGTCCTTCGGAAATACCATCGCGGAAGAACAAGATCGACGAGGGGAGCTGGCCGCGGTTCATCTTGGCCCATCGCTTCAGGTGGCCCTCCATCATGCTCGCCATGTCGAGGATGATCTCTTGAGCGGTCGCTCGGCCTCCAGGGTGTCGCTGTGCCCGAATCTCAGCGCTGTACTTCGACCGCTGGCCATCCATGGTCGCTACGGAGGCCGCGATAGAAGGCTGAAGTCCGCGACGGACCGGGTGCGTAACATCGGCGCCGACGACTGGGGAAAGGGTGGGTCTCAATAAGATGGACACATGCACTCTCAGCAACAAGATAACTCACTCATCATTTGAGGCCCAATACCAGGCAAGTCACTGGCGGGAACGGTCCAGTTCGAACCTGCAAACGAGAAACACCTCAGAAAGAGAAAAGCAGCAAGTTCGCAAGTCATTCCAATCTCACCTCCGAGCTTAATATTGATTTTCATGGCCACGTTGGCCGCATATTGCTGTTGTCCGCGCTCAGACAGAGCCTTTCTCGTGTTGAGCTGCAGCCAGACGGAGAACGGAGATATGTTAGACAGACACAGCATTGAGACAAGAGCCACCCATCGAGTAACTCACCACTTGGGTTGCGACCGGAGTGACCAGCTCGAGAGCAGCAGTCCGCTTGATCGTGTCGTAGAACCCGGCGTCTGTCTCGTCCATGAAGCAGACGAGTAGTTGTGGCGGAGGCGCCTTGCCGCCAGCTGAGGCGACGATCGTTTGTGCCTGTCGATACGCTCCACGACCAGCCTCGTGCAACACCTTCTTAATCTGCGAGATGTCGCGACCCCCGTCGGCGTAGTGGGGCTGCCTGTTTTGGATGGCCATGCCGAGGTTTTCCATCTCGCGAACGAGGTTGGAAGTGAAAGCTTGAATGGCAGTATTGGGGGCACGGGTGAAGTTAATAATCGCCCATGTCACCAAGGGACGGCCAGGGTTGACGAAACCTGCAGCGATACATCGAGTCAGTCGCGGTTTGGATGAGAGCAGAACAAACGTGGAGAGGGTGAACTCACGAGCGCGCGCCAGGTTCCAAGCGCCATTTTGAGGGTTGCCAGCCATAGAGTTTTGCCCGTAGATGATTTGAGGAGGGGGCAAAATGCGACCGCGCACCGGCATCATGTCGCGAGCAATGCTCATCTGCCACGCAGCGAGCTTTGGATCCGCGTCGTCTATTGGTTGATGAGGAGGGGTATGAATGGTCAGCGCACTGCGGAAAGCCATGCCGCCAATCGGTAGGGACACCCACAATTCAGTTCCCGGCGGATTTCCTCAACGCGGTTCTTGCGTGCGTCGGGGTGCATCGAGCTGATGGCAATCATATCTTGGCGCTGGAAAAGAGCGATGCAGTGGTGGATGTCAGCGAACAGGCAGAAAAAGGAGAAAGCAGGGACGAGAGAGGGCATACTGACCTGAGGACCAGACAATGTGAAGCCATTGACAGACGCTCCGCCGACGACGGCGACGAACTCCAGAGGAATGTACTCCTCGCGCTTCCCAACCTTGCTGTAGACGACGCAAGGAAGATTAGTGTAGCGCACGGTCAGGTTGTCTAGAAAGGGAACAATCAAGCGTCAGTGATGCGTGAGACAGATGCACTCTCCTACCTCAACTCACATGCTTGCTGGAACTGAACATCGGAAACCGTGGAACAAATGGTCAGAGAATCTCCAAAGGTGAGCCGTAAATGTAGCTGGTATACTCACGTATTGGATGATATTAATTTGCTGACCATCACGTTCAAAGAACATCTCGCGAGCGGGTCCCGTGAAGCTGAAGAACTTGTAAAGCTTTCGCGAAGGTCGATGTGTGAGACGGAGCTGGGCCCCTTTGAGCTTTGATCGAAGGACCTGAAGCTCCCGAGGTCCGAGCGAGTCCGGAGGGTGCGCTGACATAGCACTGTGAAAGAAAATCAGCGTCAGCTTACTGTCGGCGGGATAATGGAGGAGTTGTCCCGAAACTCACTGGCCCTGTCCGGTTCTGACACCGGGCTGTTGCTGTCCACGCCCACGAGGCGCTCCACGAGGGCCCCACGTGGCGCACCTCGACCTCGGAATCCACCGCGGTCACCGCCGAATCCACCGCCGCCGCCGCCGCCGCCGAGGATGCGCGTGATGACCTCAAGCATGTCGCCGCCTCCCAAGAAAGTAGAAACCGCGACGTCGAGGTTCAGAGCGGGCCCTGTCTTCATAGGCCGGATCGACTGGAAGAATCCGCGCCATATTTCCACGCCTCCAGCGATTGGGACCGTGTTGTTCTCCGAATAGAATTTGCGACCGCTGGCCCCAAAGATGTGGTACTCTTCGCGAGCTAGAGCGTTCGAACGAGGGCGACCTCGAGAGTCTGGATCGCTGTGAGAACTGACGGTGTCCGTTCCGGCAATGGATGCATTTTGGGCATCGGAAATAGCCTTCAAGTCCCCATTGCAAAATGCGAGCAAGTCGGAAAGGTTGATGCTTGCAACCGCTGTCATCTTGATCTTGAAGCGGGTCGCTCTCGGCTGGCGGCGAGGAGGACGGTTTTGGGGACGTGTTGCAGAGTGACCCTCGAGCTCCGGAAGGTCTTGTCGGAGCTTCAGCTCGTGGATGAACTCCGTCTCGACCACACCCTGGGCAAGAGAGCGGCTTGGTACTGTAGGCGTTGCGACGGCCATCGAAGCTCATTGCTGCCGCGATTTCATTCGTGAAGCGGTCATTCACGCTGGCATAGGCATCCGCACAGTCGCGGAAGACGGTTTGCAGGAATCCAGGAGGCGGAGGGCGGTTTTGCGGACACGGCCGGGCTGCTGCAACGCTGCTCTTGTCGACTGTTTAAAACACAAGGTGTCAGAAGCAGTTGGTAGAACTTAGACGATGGCGATTCACTCACCGTTGCTGGTAAGCTGCAGCCTCTTCGGCATCCTCATACGGCGTAATGACTACGTCGTAATGGGTGACAACACCGCCGCGGATGTTCAGCTTGTAGACGTTAGTGCTAGGAAATAAACGGGAGAGGGGGGATTTAGCTTAGGTCAAGTTGCGCACGTTGCCCATCCGTCACGGCGCCGGCATGCGTACTCACAAGAGGTCGATTGGACGACCGAAGTGACCACCCTTGTCCGGGCGCGGCGCAATATCTGCAAGCAAAAGCGGTTGTGAGACGCGTCAATCAAACTGCATTTAATGCTACATGGCAGGGGGAGCATCACTCACCGAGCGGCATCTGCTCTAGGGTCGGTCTTCCGGACGGGGAAACTCGCGTCCGGATGGGGCCTCTGCAGGCGGACCCGTAGTCGGGGGAGCGGCCTCGGCAGACATCTTTGTAGTGTGGGATGGAAGCTGAGAGGTAAGTAAGTGTGAGAGGGTTATTAAGAGACGACTGCAAAAGGATCAATTTTGCAGGAAGGTGACCAGGGGCGGATGGCGGAAGAAGAGGAGGAAGGGATGAAGAAGGAGGGAAGGGGGGCGACTCGAAAACAGAGAAGCGCAGGCTGCCCACGCTTTTTGTACGTGGTGGGTGAGATGAGGGTTGTCGGTTGGCCGCTTGTCGTGCAGCCCATCCGCTTCTTCTCGGACTGTCGACAACAGCCAAAAAAGTTCAAATGAGACACGTCCGTGCGGGGGGCCTTTGTGTCTGGTGACGATCATCCAGTCAACTCCATCCTCGGACCTTGTTCAACCTGTGATCGCCTGATCCGCTTCATCTCCGCTCAGCTAGCGCTGGATCTCATCAAGCACAAGAAAGGGAAAGTCGCTGCGCGGCGGCGCGAAACGGTGCTTGTGCGGTGTACGTGCTATTCTCGGTGCCGGCTAGAAGCCGGCGGAGCCGACGTGCTTGTCTGTCTGTGTAAATCTGAGCTCACGGGGTTTGGCGAGTGTTTTCTGATCGTTATGACGGAGCGGACCCTGATGTGTGGTCAGTGTGCTTGCACAGTGAGGTCTGTAGAAGCATGGATGCTCACGTTGGAAGGGAAAGCAAGCAAGTGAAAGGTATATAAAGAGGCGTGGTCGCGTCTCCCCCATCCCCCTCCCCCTTCCCTTCGAGGCAGCCTCCCCTATGCCGGGGATTAAATATGGTCCTTACACCCCCCACTGTGGGGGGGTTTGTTACCGGCCCATAGCGGTACGGGGAGGGGTCTAGCCTCCTATGACCTCTCTCATGGGGCAGCCCAGGGTTTCTGCACCCTGGGTGGTTACCTGGCGCCAGTCACACAGCTCGGGTCTCAGACCCTCAAGCTCTTGGCTGGCCAACCATGAGATGTCATATTCTCCAAAAAAAAAAAAAAAAAAAAAAAAAAAAGAGAGAGAGAAAAAAAAGTAAAAGAAAAGAAAGAAGAGCGAAGAGGGAGAAGGTAAGGTTTGTGTAACTTAAGAGTGAAATGTTTAGATATAGAACAATCTTTCTGAAAGTCATTTCCAAAATTTCAACGCCCATGTCACATGTGGTTAGTGGTATAGACATATGTGGTTGGAACTTTGGGAGTGAGTCAGTGGACTGTGGAGTAATGGGAAACTGGTGATATTTTGGAGCAGGGAACACGCAAAGGGAGAGACAGTGAATTGGTGAAGGTGCACGTTACATGTACATGCTGTTGAGGTGTGAGGGAGTACTGTATGGACTATGAAGTGATGTGGGCGTGAGAAAGGGAGTGCGTTGAAGTGAGGAAAAGGATGAGAAGCTGTACCTCATTCTGAATGTCCTTGGTGTTTTGGTAGTGTCAGGTGTGGTGTGGAAAGGCACTGAGTACTGAGTAATCGTCTTTGCGATTTGAGCATGCGAGTCTGAAAGTGTTGTCGTCTGTGTGTGAGAAGCGTCCTGTGCTGGTTGGTGGATGTGAAGTCGCTCTATCAACGACGGTGCGAGAATGTCTAGTCTGCGTGGTTGATGGACGTGTCAGGGAGCTGAAGTGCTGATGTTGATGCAATGGGAGATGCTTCCAGCGGAGGTGTCGGAGACGTGGATGGCGTGAAAACTGATGCAGCATTGTTACCGTTGTTGGTGCGTTTACGCTTAAGACGATTGCCGGATTGAGTGGAGCTGGGGGTAGAAGTAGTACTGGCGGTGGTGGTGTTTGCTGCGGTTGTCCAGGCGGCGTCGTGAAGCTCCATTTTGAGGAAGGAGGAGACGGGTTCTTGACTGTGTATCCTACCGACGAATTCGAAAAGAGAGCCTTCGTCTGCGAATGGTGTGTTCCTCCACCTCGGGGTAGACCGCCAGAGCACAATTTCGTTGGTCAATTTCTCGCCTTTCTGAAGTGGTGTGGTAGTCTGGCCAGACCCTGGTCTGCCCATCTCTCGGCCGACTCACCGTTGAGCTCTGTTCACCACTTCTCCGTCCGTGCACCACCTCGCCCCACCTCGCCGATGTCATCGCGCTTCCCGTGCACACCATCCTCACTTCCTTCAGCACCAGCCCCGTACCTACCTCACACGACCATGTCCTCAAGTTTACGCTACCAGCCAATGATTCGAACCTTACTCCACTAGGCCTTTGACCACGTTCAGCCTCCCTTACGCCCTCACGCTCCCCTTATCGCAAGCAGCGCTCGCGCACCTCAACCTATCGAGATCAACAACCTCAAACTACTGCTATCTATAACCTCAAGCTGCCCTATCAAGTACCTCGGCGACTTTGGCCCACAACACGTTCCCAAACACCTTCCCCTACCATCTTCTACTCCCTCTTCTCCCGCTCCCTATCGCCCCAGTCCTCTCCGCCCTTCTCCCTCACCCTCACAGACGGTCCCCTTCCTCGACCTCGGCAACCACAAGCAAGACTCCATTCACACGTTCCACCCTCTCTTTTCCCTTTCGCCAACCTCCTCTTCCCGATCATCCTACGCGCTTCCCCTACTCCCTTTCCCTCGGGAATCTCCAGCCTCCTTCCCTCTCGCAACTTCGCACCCAACAGCCCTTCTGCTCCACAGCTCCCCCCTGCCTCACCACAAGATTCGACCACACGTTCCTGCCCGTCCTCGCTCGCTCCCGCCTAGGTTTGCGCCCTGCGATCCCACCGTGCTGCCAGCCGCTCAAACACTCGTCCCTTGCCGCTCCACTGCCGCCTTACGACCACCTACTGCTCTCTCTCCTAGCCAGCACGGACTCTACCCTGCCACCTTGGCTACGAGTCCCCGGTCGTTCGCACCGTGTGCGCTTTGTCTCCCACCACCTCCCATCCAAGACGCCGCGCCCCAAGGTCACCTTTTTCAATCACGACGGTGAAGGGTTCCATTCCATCCGTGGCAACCGCCATGCCTTGCCCAAGCACTTCAGCAGGCAAGCAAACACGACCCATGCGTCCCTATCCTCTAGCCTCAAGAGAACGGACCCCGAGGCCTAAGCCTCCAGATGAACTCAAGAGCCTTCATCTATCCACACGGCCACACCATAGCAGTACGGCGCACGCTCAGCAAAGACGGCGAATCACCTCAACTGAGCACTCCACCACAGAAGCGGGCTTCAATCATCACACCTTGGCAGGTCCCATCGCAAGCACCCACACCACGTTCCTATCTCACCAGGACAAGAAATCCACACTCTTCCACTCCCTACCATCAGCGCCTCACCAGTCTTCGGGCCTCCCTTCGATCGTGAACCGTGGAACGAGCTTCTCCCTGTTCTCAAATGTCTATAAAACCTCACCCCTCCTGCGAGCAAACCCTGGAATCAGATCATCCTTCCTTTCACTCATAGTCTGACCGTCTGATCACAAGAAGACAAGCTCCATTGACTATCTCCTCTCCCTCATCTTACCCCCTTACTCTTCTATCTCTTCATCCTTACCCCACCCAGACGTATCTATCTCCCCTTCACCTCTTCCGACTTCTTCCGTCCTCAATCTCCGCAGACCCTACGAATCACCGAAGAACCCAGACTTCACGCACCGCCAGAGACCCTCTCTCCCCGCGGCACTACCTCAATTGGTGGACGAACTAGGAATCTCCTTTCCATAAGGACTTCAATTCCCAAGCAATCAAGACAAGTGCGCCGCCCCAAAGATCCATGCACCAGTACCTCGGCGAGATCGACGAGAGCCACCCTGACTACTGGATCCCTGAAGAAGGTTCCCCTTCGTCAACATCTCCCATTTCATCTCCAAGCCAACCTCAAGCTCAGACGCACAGCCATCTCGTCTGCGCCGACCTCACCTGCCCCACCTGCGTCTCAAAGACCACGACTGCCCCCCACAATCTACCGCGCTTGACCAGCTACCCTCGCTCGAAGCCCGGCTCTCCAAGGTTATCCCTCTCCTAGACCGGATCGAGAAGGTACTCCCTCAAGCCATCACTCGTCTTGAAGAAGCCCTCCCCTCCCTTCAAGCTCGTATTGAAAGCCTTGAGGCCTTCCAGAAACGTTCATCCCCCCAACAGCAAGCTCCTCGGTCCAGCTACCCTTCCGCAAGACCCCGTCCTTCGGAGAGATCAAGGAACTACTCCAAGCGAGAACGACGGTCTGCCTCCCCTGATCCTCGTCCTACTACTCGACAGCGAGATTACTATCAACCCGCCGACATCTACCGCCCTCGTGAAGACAGGGATACCTCAGTGGAGTTTGTACGGATCGAGCGACGTACCTTGCAAGAACGACTTCGACCTACCCCGGAACAACAGCAGCGACGGCGCAGAAACCGGCAAGACGAGATTGAGCAAGTCAGCAATCGCCTGAATCAAGTGGATCTGGACCGAGTCGACTAAAAAGGACAAGAGCCTTCTACAAGCCTCAAGATCGATACCGACGGGTGCGCAACACAACGTTAGTTGCGAACGATCGGCGATTCGACAAGCAGAGCACCGAAGCACTCCTCAAAGCATCGACTACCTTCCCACTTTCACAGGCCCTACCGCTCTCGTCTCAGGTTTCAAGGTTCCCCTTCTCAGCCTCAGCTCCCTTCTTCTCGACTCTCACGACTCCGCTTCAAGTTTCCCGACTCAAGGTTCCAATCTCTGCCTCCAGTTTCGGACTCAAGACTTCCGCTACGCCTAAAAAAAAAACATTACACCACCAAAAGAGCGCAACAACTAGATACGACGCCACCAAAAACAATACACAAACAACCAAAACCTCATAAAACAAAGTTCCCACGCCCTTTTCGCCCAGCTTCCTCCCTTCACACGCAAGAAGGACCCATCTCGGATTGTACTCGTCGAACCCATCAAACACCCACTTCAAATACAGACCCCATCCTTTTACTTGCCTTGAGAACCCTCGAGATGCCGCTCTTTACACATGAGCGAAGCGAGCCCGAAGCTCAAATGATGACCTATGACTCCAGTGAAGACTATTCCTTCGACTCCCTTGGAAATTCCACTGACTCCGCTGACACTACTCCTCGAGCGTGGATCCGCCTAACCATTCGAGACGGCTATGGGTACCAAAAGGACTGGGTCAAAACCGAGGATGAGAATCTGGGAGAAGCTGTCCGAAGCTACTCACTATACTCTGGACTTGCAGAAGACGACTTTACCCTCACCCTTCGGACGGTCCCCATCAACACCTTCAACGCCATTGAAACTCAACCCTCCAGAACGGCGATGTCCTCCTTGTCGTCATCAACCCAGCTCGAGCCATTCCCGTCAACAATCCCAACTTTGGCTACCAACTTCGCCAGCTCAGCCCGAAGGACAACAACGGAAACCCTTACCCTCGCTACGATGGAGAGCTTACCCAGCCGAGCGAGTGCTCCCTCCAACTCCTTCTCTCCAACATTTGGCCAGGAATGCCAACGGTCTTGATTGAATGTCGAGCCCTCCGTCATCTCACTATCGAAGAAGTTCGGTACCGACTTCAAGAAGCGCTCCTCCTCCGCGGTACCCCGGTCAACTTCACTGGAGATACGAACCTCCTCGTAGCCAAACTCGAGACCCTCCTCGACGACGATCGACCTCTCCAACTCCGATTCGCCCGGTACCATACGACAACGAAGGATCCAATTCACGTCACTGCAGGCATCAAATTTCACCTTGGACCGGGAGTGAAACACCAGCTCGACTCCGTCCTCTTTGCGATCAAAGAAGGGAGAGACTTCCCCGAGCGGTCGACTGCCAGTGTGGGGTTCTGTATGCCTGAAACATCAACCTTTCGAACCCTGTTGGACTGGGCACAAGACCATTTCCAGCTGCACGACCAACCCTTCCATATTTGTCACGGCCTACACGTCATCGAACCCATGAAGTTCTCAACGAAGGAGGTTTCATTGCCGGCAGCTACTACGATCTTGCGCTTCGTCTTGGTCCCGCACCACCCTGGATGCTCCCCCAACACCCGCGAGCGATCCCGAACCCCTGGAACATCTTCCTTTTCTTCCGGCAAGGAGAAGACACCCTACATCGACTACCGGCCCACATGGGTCAAACACTCCGGGAAATCATCGACCTACCCCATCTGCCGAGTTTCCAGAGTGCTCGAGTACTCTACAACGGTGAGCGCATGGATTTGGACACAAGAATCTCGAAGATAGGAGTATACGAGGGATGCGAGTTCGAGCTCATGGAGGAACAGTTGGGAGGTGCACCCCCTCAACGACTCCTACGATACCGCCTCGGCATCCGACCACTCTCGAACTCCTCCCCTCTCCGACAGTCCACCCCGGCCCCCTCAACACAACCGAACCCACCGACCGATCAAGAATCCTCTCCCCAGCAGAACGACCCTTCCTCTCAGCACTTAGACGAGGACGAATGCAAGAAGACACCCCTCTCGAAGGTTTCCGAGATCTTCTCGGTGACCAGCATGGCCTCATACAAGGACGCTGCCAACAGCTCCCTCGCCCGGTCAACAACCACGTTCGCATCTCTCTGGTTGGACCCACGATCGGTACTTGGGCGGCGATACTCGGCCCTTACACCCCTCTTTGGACGATCGCAATCTACCTGGAGCGCATGCATGGTAAGCGTTTCCGTTATCTTCATCAAGGAGCCACCCTCGACCGATGTACCGCCACACCATGGGGGTCGACCATCGAGGATGAAGACCAAGTCGATGTCTTTGAAGAGCAAGTGGGAGGAGGACCCACCAGTCCACCGGACGATCACACGACTGTCAGCACATCTGCCCTCGCCCACTTAGTCGACTTTGAGCACGGCTTCTACCGAGGGCCAGCAGACTTGCTACCCTCACCATCTCCGGACCATCTCCGCCTGAGTCTTCATCACCCCACCTTGGGAGTCTGGTCATTCCTCCTCGCCTCGTGGATACCCCTCTCGCTCGTAGCACAACATCTCAGCTTCACCAACAACACAAGGATCTGCCTCTCTAAGGACGGACTGCAGTCGGTCCCGGCCCTCTCTTCGGCAGCCTCCCTAACGCTTAAGGACGGGGATTCTTTGCAGATCCTGACCGACGAACCGTCTTTGTCCATCCTTGCTGAGGACTTCGATAACACGCTTCTACAAAACCTGCCTGCTCCTATGCAACAATCTCTCGCCTCTCCCGCCTTGGCTGTCTCCAATCGCTTTACCGCCCTCTCGAGCCTGCCCACCAGCGACCCGGATCTCGTTCAAGACCTTACTGGCCCAATTGACCTTCCACCCGGATACAAGATTATCCCAGGACGACTGATATACGTCGCCCCCTCCACGGAGAATCAAGTTCAACTGTACCTAGATGGGGACAAGACTGGGCCAGCCGTCGTCCTCTTACCCAGGAATGGAAGTCTTGCGATTATTACCAACTACTTGGACTCCTGCCATGGAGAAGACCTTCGATACCTCGTTGATGGGCAAAGGATCAATCCTGAGTGGCCCATCAGTGACCTCGACCTGGAAGATGGCTGCCAACTGAGTGCATACTCGGAGCAGACTGGTGGTGGACCCTCGGCACACGAGGATGAGCAAGAGCCACTGGACGATGAAGCTGACGGAGCCTACGAGGATCAAGACCGCTTCACAGAGACACGATTCCCAACCTCTCCCTCGGTAAAACAAGCAACATCCCAAGTGCCAACTCAACTGGCCCTACTACACCCGCCCACATTCCCTCCCGGGCTCGCCAATCTCACCTCGCGGACCTGATACCTAAAGGCAACAACCCGGCCATTCCTATCTTCAAGGGTCGCAACTCCAAAGGCTTCATTCGCAAATACGAGGCCCTCGGTCGCACCCGAGGAGCCACAGATGACGACCTCCTCGACCACCTCGTCTTCAACGTCTCCGACTTCGAACCTGACATCTTCAGCCTCATCGAAAGTCACGAGTCCTTCACGAACCGAGATTGGCCGGCGGTCCGCAAGTTCATCCTTACAGGCTTCGATGGACCGGAAGTGGACATCTTCACAGAACAAGACCTTATCAGCTTCGTCAAAGAGGAACGCACCCTTGGCACTCTGGAAGAACTCAACCATTACAATCTCGCCTTCCTCGACATCTCCTCTAAACTCCTCCAACGTGGCAAGATCGGTTCACAACAACAGCTCCACTACTTCGTCACTGGTCTCCCTATATCGATTCGACGAGAACTGGAGCACTCCGAGTTGAGAGTTGATGAGGCCACTTACGAGACCGTCCTTCATGAGGTCCAAGAGTACTTCCGCCTACCACGTTCTTTCGCCGCCTCAACCTCGAAATGCAGCGGGAGCAAGCTCAGATCCAACATCGAGCGCCCATCAGGAGTCCTTCTCTCAACCTCTCTGGTCCCTCCGGCACGCTGGGAACGGGCAGCCACTCCAACCTCACTCGGCAACTCGAGCAGCTCAGTCTCACCATCACTCAGGCAATGGAGAAGGCATCCACCTCTAGCAGTCGGCCTCCTCCTCCTCCAACACAGCAATATCGCCCTCCTCCGCCAGCTCAACCGTATCGGCCCCCACCTCCCGCACAGCCTACTCAGCCGCTCACCTTCTCCCAGCAAGGCCCTTCGACTGGATCGAACGCAATACCCCTTGATCCCCGCTCGCAGCGACCCATGCTCTGCGTCTACTGTAACGATCCTAATCACCTTCGCCGCAGCTGTCCGATCCTTAGTGACCACATTCAGCAAGGTCATGTCAGAATCCTGGACAACAAGATCTGCTTCAGTGACGGCTCACCAGTCCAAGGTCGCTATGGGTACCTGCACGAGGCAGTCACAGAACGTATTCGAAGTGGACGTTCTCCAGCCCCTCCTCCTCCGACTCAGCCCACCATTAATCTAACCTCGAACTATCTGCAATTCGATTTCTCCACCTACGACTACGACGATGAGGAAGAGGAATTCATTTCCAACGCCATGAGCACCGATGCGACCAAACGAGCTCATGAGGCCGAAGAGGATCAACGCAACTCCCGGCCTCGTCTCACTCGTACCACTGGTCCTGCCTCGACACCAACTCCGCTCGTCAGGTTCGCCGACCCGAATCCGCCCACCCCAGGCGTCACACACCCCTTCAACCATCCTCCGGTGATGACCCAAGTTCCGCCGCTTACTCCCGCTCCTCCGCTTCCTCTTTGCCGCCGGCAACGGGTCAACAACCCACTCCTCCAACCTCGCCAGAAGCAGATAGTGACGACGATGACTCAGGACCAACACTCCGTCCACCGAAGCCCTTTCGCCGCTTGCGAGCCAGTAAGGTCAAACGCGAGAGTAACCCGGACGAGGTCGCTCAGTCCCTACTTTCCTCCCCGGTAACTCTTCCATGGCGGGTTATCGTTGGCCTATCAAAGGACGTTCAGCGTGTCATCCTTGAGCACATCCGCAACGAGTTGGTGCCGATTCCAACAACGCATCATCCTGTTCCGTGGGCCGATCCTGACAAAGCAAGTGTTGCGCGCACTTGCTCCACCACCTCACCGGCTCCGCGATCAAAACTCCCACTCAAGAACTCTCCCGTCAGCTGATTCACCAGATGAATCATGTCGCTCTCAGCTCCCCAACGCCCTCCTGGTACACTCACGGCCTACCAATGGTTCCCGTCTCCATCAAAGGTCGACAGTACATCGCCCTGCTGGATTCCGGATCCCAAATTAACGTGCTCAAATCCAGCATACGAGACGAGCTCAACCTTCCCCTTCGTTACGACGGACGCCATGTTGTGATTGGGGCCGGACAGCAAAAGACCAGACTGGACGGCATCTGCGAGGCAACCCCTGTAGCTCTGGCCTCGATGACGGAGCCCCTTCACCTTTGGGTCCAACAACGATGTGGATACGATCTGATCCTTGGCATGCCTGCCCTCGCCGCCTTCGGAGTCAAGATCGACTGTATCAGTGGCAAAGCAACAATGGCCTCCAAGGACAACAAGCTCGTCGAACTCCAAGTACTCTCCCCGGACGACCCGTACAACACTCTCGAACTCCCCGGCTCCTTCCATCCCTCTTCTCCCACCACCGAAGTCAACGAGTATGCCTTCCAGCTCAACCACTACAACTTCAAGTTCTTCGGTTCAGGCGCATGGACGAAGAAGCCACTCACCTACCACATCAACACCAAGCGCAAATCGGTCGAGGAGAAGATCCGTCCGGTCGCAGCCCCTCCCAAGACCTTCATCAGCCAGCCCTTGCGCCCGCCGATCTACGACCGTGATCCGTATGCGACTCCCCTCACTCCTTTTCCCCCACCCTTCGAGGCAACGGACAAGCTTACAGCTGAGCGCGTCGACAAGCTCAACTTCGGCCCTCCGGACTTCATCAACACCGAAGAGCGGAATCTCCTCCTTCATGTCCTCAAGCTTCGCTCGGCTGCCATCGCCTTCGACTCCAAGGATCGACGCAAACTCAATCCTGACATCGCCGACCCCTATGAGATCCAGACCGTTCCCCACGAGGTCTGGACGGACCCAACCTACCCCTACCCCAAGGCGGCTCGCGAAGAGATCCTTGCTCTCATTGACGAGCAGCTCGCCATGGGTGACCTCGAGTACTCCGACAGCCCGTACAGCACCGCCCATTTCTTCATCCGCAAATCCAACGGCACGTACAGGATGATCATTGACATGCGGAGTGCCAATGCCATCTCCATTCGGGACGCTAACATTCCGCCTTACCTCCCGGACTACGTTGACGGCTTCGTTGGTCGAGTCTGCTACGGCTTGTACGATCTCATGTCCTTCTACGATCAACTCCTCCTGCATCCCGCCTCTCGCCGTCTTACAGCATTCCGAAGCCCGCGAGGACACGTTCAGAAGACAGGAATGCCACAGGCTATACCAATGGTCCTGCTGTCGCCCAACGCACGGCTGACCATATCGGTGGCAACGACGTACCTCACAACTTCGTTCCATTCATCGACGATTACGGTGCCAAAGGACCCTCATCCCACTACGACCACGAGACTCTCCCGGGAACTGCGGTCCGACGATGGGTGTATGAGTTTGCCATCACCATCGAGCGCCTTCTCTACCGACTTGAACATGCGCATCTCGTGGTGTCGGGCGCCAAGATGGTGGTCATCACCGACGAGATCGAGATCACAGGCGTCCGTGTTGGTTTCGAGGGCAAGCGTGCTGACCCCGCCAAAATCGACAAGCTGCAAGCCTGGGAGAACCCTTGCCGCTCCCAATCCTCTCTCCGTGGCTTCCTCGGCATCGCCAACTCGTCCGGTCGTTCATTCCGGACTTCGCCATTATCGACGCTCCTCTCCGCCAGCTCGTCGGCAAGCGCTGGAAATGGACCGACGCTGCCTCTGTCGCCATGGATCAACTAAAGACGGCCGCTGCTGGACATCACTTCCTTGGCGTCCTCGACTACACTTCCGACGATGACATTGTCCTGTCAGTGGACTCTCTCAGATCGCCGTCGGCTTCGTTCTTGGCAGGATCGCCCTTCTGGTCGCGTCGTCATTCTCTATGACTCCATTGCAATGACGGAGACGGAGCAGCGCTACAGCCAGCCTAAACTCGAACTCTGCGGCGTGTACAAAGCAATCCGGAAGATGCGTACCACCTCATCGGAGTCCGGTTCATTTCTAGAAGTTGACGCCATTAGCCTCAAGCAAATGCTCAACCGTCCCGACCTCAGCAATCCGCCATGGCTCGCTGGGTCGCTCACCTCAAGCAATACGACTTTCTGTCCGCCACATTCCCGGCCGCCTTCCATATCATTCCCGACGGTCTCTCCCGCACCAACTTCCACAACTCGACTCCGGCTGACGATGAACCTTCAGAGGGCCACCTTTCCGCGTCACAGCTCCTCTCCCTTCGGTCTGCACCGCAGTCCATGCCCTCTTCTCCTGCGTCCGACCTCCCTTTTCACGCGAACCAGTACTCTGCTCGATTCCGACTCCTCGGCTTCTGGTTGGCGTCTGGAGGAACCCATTCGTCCCTACGGTCCCTGTCACGCCACGAGCGCCGATGGATCCGATCGCAACTTGCTTTCTTCTTCTTACAAGACGGTCGCCTCTTTCGTCGGAACGGAGATGGACTTCCCCAACTTGTGTTGGACGATCCTGCTGCCCGCCTTCAAGCCCTAACGTACGCCCACGAGCACCTCGGTCACCGCGGTCGAGACGCCATGGCCGCCCTCCTCCTTTCGCGCGTATGGTGGGACAGCCTTCGGGCGATTGTCTGACACATGCCCGAAGCTGTGCCACCTGTCAACTTCGCTCTCGCTCCTCCGAGGTCGAACACAGCGCTTCGCCCCTATTCCTCGCCTGTTCGAAACCTTTGCACTCGACATTGTCGACATCGGCGCTAACACAGGACCTCGCCGCTATCTTGTCCTCGCTCGCGACCTCCTCACCGGCTGGGTCGAAGGCAGGGCCCTTCCGAACAAGCTCGCCAGTTCGGTGGCGAAGTTTATCGAGGACGACATACTTTCCCGATATGGACCAGTTATTCGCCAAATTCTCACGGATAATGGCCCCGAAAACTCTGCGGATACAACTGCTCTCCTAGTGCGCCTTGGCATCCGACATGCGCGCATCACTCCCAATCATCCTCAAGGCAATGCTATCGTCGACGGGGCCATGCACCGGTCGTCGAGGGCTTACTCAAAGCTTCCTTCGATGACCGACTACGCACATTTCACCTACCTCCCATACGTTCTCTGGCGGATCGCATCACCACCCGACGAACCACTGGATCCTCACCCTTTGAGCTCGTTTTCGGCTATACGCCGCTCCTCCCTATCGATTACGACCTCAACACCTTTCCCATGCTTGCCTGGGATCAGGTTCGCACCACCGGTGATCTTCTCGCCTCTCGGGCTCGGCAACTCCCCAGCGCGACGACGACCTCGAACGAGCGGCAGTCTTGCTCCGGTATGCTCGCTCCCTCGGCCGCCAATACCTCGACGACGCTCAAGCCCACAAGCTTCGCGATCCCCTTTCCCGAACACAATGGTCCTGGTCCGCTCCATTGCCACCTTCCCCGGCAAGTCTGTCGATCGCTGGCAAGGACCGTATCTAATCCATGATCACACCCCCTCTGGCTCCTACCACCTTACCGAACTCGATGGCACTCCTCTCCTTCGTGCTTACGGCGCTGATCGTCTTCGCCGGTACTTCCCCGCGCTCGCACCATCAACCCTGATCGTTCTTTCCTTGATGATGCCCACGACGGGCCTTCGACGAGCCCCTCGCACCACCTCCACCACCACCGCCCGTCCTTCCTGCGGTTTCATCCGGCGAGCCTGTAGCCGTCGACAATGACCTTCCGGCTCCTTCCCCTTCAGTCGCGGACGGTGATACCACTCTCCTAGACGAGGTGCCCCTTCCTGCGCCCGACGTCCCGGAATGCGCAACCGCACCCCTTTCCCTCCACCTCCTCTTCCCGACCTCGTCTCGGTCGCCCCTGGGTCGACCTCCTAAGCGGGGGGGATTGTGGTAGTCTGGCCAGACCCTGGTCTGCCCATCTCTCGGCCGACTCACCGTTGAGCTCTGTTCACCACTTCTCCGTCCGTGCACCACCTCGCCCCACCTCGCCGATGTCATCGCGCTTCCCGTGCACACCATCCTCACTTCCTTCAGCACCAGCCCCGTACCTACCTCACACGACCATGTCCTCAAGTTTACGCTACCAGCCAATGATTCGAACCTTACTCCACTAGGCCTTTGACCACGTTCAGCCTCCCTTACGCCCTCACGCTCCCCTTATCGCAAGCAGCGCTCGCGCACCTCAACCTATCGAGATCAACAACCTCAAACTACTGCTATCTATAACCTCAAGCTGCCCTATCAAGTACCTCGGCGACTTTGGCCCACAACACGTTCCCAAACACCTTCCCCTACCATCTTCTACTCCCTCTTCTCCCGCTCCCTATCGCCCCAGTCCTCTCCGCCCTTCTCCCTCACCCTCACAGACGGTCCCCTTCCTCGACCTCGGCAACCACAAGCAAGACTCCATTCACACGTTCCACCCTCTCTTTTCCCTTTCGCCAACCTCCTCTTCCCGATCATCCTACGCGCTTCCCCTACTCCCTTTCCCTCGGGAATCTCCAGCCTCCTTCCCTCTCGCAACTTCGCACCCAACAGCCCTTCTGCTCCACAGCTCCCCCCTGCCTCACCACAAGATTCGACCACACGTTCCTGCCCGTCCTCGCTCGCTCCCGCCTAGGTTTGCGCCCTGCGATCCCACCGTGCTGCCAGCCGCTCAAACACTCGTCCCTTGCCGCTCCACTGCCGCCTTACGACCACCTACTGCTCTCTCTCCTAGCCAGCACGGACTCTACCCTGCCACCTTGGCTACGAGTCCCCGGTCGTTCGCACCGTGTGCGCTTTGTCTCCCACCACCTCCCATCCAAGACGCCGCGCCCCAAGGTCACCTTTTTCAATCACGACGGTGAAGGGTTCCATTCCATCCGTGGCAACCGCCATGCCTTGCCCAAGCACTTCAGCAGGCAAGCAAACACGACCCATGCGTCCCTATCCTCTAGCCTCAAGAGAACGGACCCCGAGGCCTAAGCCTCCAGATGAACTCAAGAGCCTTCATCTATCCACACGGCCACACCATAGCAGTACGGCGCACGCTCAGCAAAGACGGCGAATCACCTCAACTGAGCACTCCACCACAGAAGCGGGCTTCAATCATCACACCTTGGCAGGTCCCATCGCAAGCACCCACACCACGTTCCTATCTCACCAGGACAAGAAATCCACACTCTTCCACTCCCTACCATCAGCGCCTCACCAGTCTTCGGGCCTCCCTTCGATCGTGAACCGTGGAACGAGCTTCTCCCTGTTCTCAAATGTCTATAAAACCTCACCCCTCCTGCGAGCAAACCCTGGAATCAGATCATCCTTCCTTTCACTCATAGTCTGACCGTCTGATCACAAGAAGACAAGCTCCATTGACTATCTCCTCTCCCTCATCTTACCCCCTTACTCTTCTATCTCTTCATCCTTACCCCACCCAGACGTATCTATCTCCCCCTTCACCTCTTCCGACTTCTTCCGTCCTCAATCTCCGCAGACCCTACGAATCACCGAAGAACCCAGACTTCACGCACCGCCAGAGACCCTCTCTCCCCGCGGCACTACCTCAAGTGGGTCAAGGATGAATGGAAATTGTAAAGGATTGTCAGAGTGGGGAAAACGGGTAACTGGTGTCTGGGTTGACATACCTCTCGGTCATACACCTGTATCTTTCCATTGAGGGTCTGATCTTTTTTACTGAAGGTTCGGATTTGGGCTATGCCGCAAATGGTTCCAGGATGCATGTCGACCTCGGCATCTGGTCCACTTCCACGTAGGTGGTCTGCTGGACGTGGAGGACGGGAGTAGCGGAGCATATCATGATAGCTGTGGGAGAGAGAGGACCTTGAGCAACTTGAAGGGAAAGAGATGGAAGACGGAGTGTTGGGAGTTCTCACCAATCGCATCAATGATCACTGGGTATGTGGCTATGGAGATACTGACGTCCTTGTTGCTGAAGATGGTTCCTTTCACATCGAGTTCTCCTATCTTATCCGAAGTGGAATCTGTGGGGAGAGGAAGAGACCGTTTAGTCAGAGACTCAGAGGTGGTGAGCGTGAATGTAGGAGTTACGTTCACTAACGATGGCTTGAAAGGTGAATCGAGAAGAATTCTTCTCGCGGTTAATGCTTGTAAGTTGGATGGTGCCGATGTATTGGCAGGAAAGAAGGTTCTCCATTGTTGGAAGAGGATTGGGTGTTCTGTTGGGAAGAAGGGGAGAAAGTATGTGAGAGAAGATCAGATGGGAGGATTTTTTTGGTTGCTGCGAGGATGGGACTTGGGAGAAGGAAAGAGGAAAAGGTCAGAAAGGACAGGTTGCTTATATACTTTTGTGTGACAGGAAGATCGTTCTGTTGAAGTATTGTAGACCGCTCTGCGGTAGATGATGAAAATGGTGGGAGTGAGGTGTCAGTGTGAGACTGTTGGTGAATCAACTCATTGAGATAGTTTTAGCTGCGAGGAAGAAGGAACCTTTGGGAAACTGAAGAGTGGGGAAAGAAGCGTTGGGGTTTGTGGAAAGAGAAGAAGGTTTATGTGTAGAGCTGTGAGCTTTCAGAAGGGATTGTATTCGATGGTTGGGTTGCCAGATTGGTTGAGGTCAATTCAGTTGTGAGTTTGAGACTTGTTGGAAAGAAGATTGAGAGTGAATGGATGGAATGGTATTGTGCATACTGGAAGCAGATTCAGACATGCAACTCCACGAACTCCTGATGAACGATGTTGTTTGCGTGCTCAGAGCCACCTGTTGCGTACGCGAGGACGTCTTGTCGACGTCTGGTGCGGGAAACACATGCATATCGTTGGCCATGTCCGAACACTGGAATCGTTGTGTCGATGACGGTTCTGTCCAGAGTAAGACCTTGGCAGCTATGGAACGTGCTTGCGTATGCGGAGCGAAGAGGGAACTGGCGTCGAAGGAGCTTGAAGGAGAACCAACGGGAGTGTACTCAAAGGTGATGCGTGGAAGTGCGTATGTGGTTCCGCTGACAGGAGTCTGATGCCTATGGTGGAGGGGTTGATGTGGGTGACTACTACTCGAGCGTGCTTGACCAATCCTCGGGGCACGTTCATGTTTCGCATCAGTGAGCATACCTGGCCGATCTTAAGGCGGAGGGTGTGGTCGGGCACACCGGCGTGGCGGATGTGTGCGAGAGTGTCGAGTGTAGCATCAATATTGGGATCGTCGGGGTTGGCTGCTTCTTTGATGGAGTCTGTTGCATATTTAAGTCCTGTTCGATGTATTTGAAGGAAGGATGGAAAGTTTGTGAGGGAGACGGCAGTGTCAAGATGGGAGCTTGCCATGCTGATGAAGTTGACTTACGTTCAATGCCTGGAAGTTGTTCAACGACCATGTGTTGAAGCGTCAACGTTCGCATTGATTGGAGTGAGGAAGCATCGTTTTATGGCGTCGTTTGGGTTGGATAAGATGTGCGGAGGAAAAAGAAACTGCAGCGCTTCTTGGAGGGAATCAGTGATGGCAAACATTTCCGCGAAGTGGACGGGAGAGCAATGGTGATCGTCTCCAATAGTGTCAACCCAATCGGAAAATTCAGGGTCGTTGCCTGCCTTTGTGCAGCGTGGAGTTCGTGGATGCGGAAATGCCTGAAAATGGCAGAGGTCAAGAACGATGCTTCCAGAGTAGATTGTTTTGTGTTTTCTTTCGTGACAGGTGCAGTTTGTCGAGGATCCCCAACCGCAATGATGCATTTGCCGCCGAATGGAGTGTTGTTGCGCATTAAGTCTCGTAGGAATTGGTCAACAGCCTCGATAACGATGCGCGGTAGAGCCCAGATCTCGTCGATAATGATTGCGATGCATGCCTCCAGGTATCGTGCCCTTTGGGATGTGAGGGGTAGCTGAGACTGTAAAGGGAGACCGTCGTCGTCGTCGTCTTGACGGGGATGGAGAAACACTTGTGGACGGTAGAACCTCTTATGAATGCTGAAGCTGAGAGTCCCGTGGCTCCGCAAACGGCAACTACTTGTCCGTTTCCTCGAAGTTCGTCAAGAATTGCTTTAATCAGAAATGTTTTCCCTCGACCTGCACGGCCCTGTATGAGATGCAAGCGCGTTTTCCTGGCCTGTCGGCGTGAAGATGGAGGCTAGAATCGCTTCACGAATCAAATGTTGTTGAGGGTGAAATCAGATCGATGTTGTGCGGCTGTGAAGCTGAGACGATGTCGGTGTGGCGCAAAATATGCCAGCTCTTCGTCGATCATGGGAGGGCGGGCAGATGCCATTGGTAGACCTGCGTCCACATTTGACAGTCCGAAGTGAGAAAGGTTGTGATCGATGTCATCGAGAGCGGCTTGTTCAGCTGCTGCGCGTATTTGAGCGGGTGCCGTTTGAAGAGAATCGTAATTCAATGGAAGGAAGTCGCGCGTGAAAGCAAGGGTATGGTTCGTCCAAAGAGTGATTGGTTGAGAGGCACCTTCGTGAATCAAGAGTGCGAAGAGAAATCGAAGGTCTGAGGCTGATTGATGCATGTTTTGGGCTTCAATGAGGACCTGATTGGCTTCGTCATCTGCTGCGATCAGGCCTTCGTGGATAGCGGCTGCGCGGCTGGATGCATGGATTTGGCCGTCTGATGTGGTACGTAGATCGATCCAAGACGACACCGGTTTAGCAAGGAGGATGAGACGAATGTAGAACACATCTCCAGCGGACTGACGGACGGCTTTGATGCGTGCAATGGCTATCCCCGAAATTCGACGATGGACGATCTGAGGTCGAAATTGAAGGCCGTTTTCGGTCTTTTCGATGAACTCGTGTGGAGGAAGCAGTCGAGGGTTTGCAATCTCCTCGCTCGTAGCGGATCGAAAGCAAACTGACTGGAAGTATTGCACGTATGTGAGAGGTGCGAACTCGTCCGGTCTGATCATATATCGGATCAATGAGCTAGCTGTCGATCCAGGGGCTTGTCGACCTCGAAATTGGGCTGTGTTCTTTTGACTCGCATGAACGGCCAGACGAATGACTGTTGGAGATTTCGAAGTGATGCTGAAACCAAAGATTCTCCACGTTGCTTCTGTGGTGGAGAGGTATCGTGCTTGAATGTAATCGTCTGCAATCGCCTCATCGGCGTTCTCACTTGGTTGCTGGCCTTGACGAATCCGGTAGTGAGCGTAGTCGGGTCCCTTGGAAATGTATTTGAACATGTATATGAAGGTATGTGCGCACATGGCGAGGTCGATGTGGCAGTGACCATTCCAGAGCAGAAGAAGAGCGGGGCTGTACTGTGCAATCATTCGGTCTTGCTCGGAGCGGCGCCTGTAGACGATGCGATGGGTGTTTGGGTCCATGTAGGTGTGATCGGTCAATTTCTGTGGGAAGCCGAAAACGCACTGAGCGTTCTTTCTGGCATCGAGACCGCTCGTTCAATGTTCCGTCAGGGCGGTGGATATGATCGTTTGGTGCACCATATATTGAGGACCAAAGCGCGGAGTCGACCTTGATGCTCAGGTGGCACTTCTCCCGAAACGACGTTATCAATTGCGGTGACCGGAAGTTCAGGGTGAACCTAGATGATTGGGGAGTGAAAGGGTGGTATTAGCAGGAGTAAAAAGAAGATGGGTCATGACTCATCGATAGACTCACAGCGAAAACAATATGAGCATGCGGTAGACCTCGCTTCTGGAATTCAACCACTTGCACGATGTAAAGAAGCTTTGCGAATAGACGTTTGAAGTGCGCAACAAACTTCTGGAGGCGATGATTGAAGACCCGCGTTGTCAACTGTGGAATAGAGGTAGCGCTCTGTCCAGTAGCAAGTCTGCCTTTGAGCTCGGGCCAATCTGGGTTTGTTGTTATGGTGACCATACCGTGCGGGCGACCGAGAGCGTTGGATAGGGCCAGAGCGTCGGCAACGTGCTCTGCCCGGTATGCTTTGGAGCCGACAAAAGAAGATGGCAGAGCAGCATTACGCGGACGTTCGTGCTCGCCATCGTCGTTGGCGTCGAGTTCCTCGACTTCGTGAGGGTCTGGTGGGGCGCGATTGTGTTGTCTTGCGGTTGCTAGGTAGTCTCATAGTATCAGACAGTCAACAGCGGACATATGGTGATCACGCAGCGTGCTGTGTCACGTGGCAGCAAAATCAAAGCTGCCAGTGACAACACTTCAGTGTCCGCGGTAGACAGTCTGATCCCAATCCTAAGTAGCCTCTTAGAGATGCCGACGAGCATCCTCAGAATCAATTCAAACTTACACCAACAGAAGGGAAGGTTCTCAGACGCACACTGTCCAAATTTGAGCTGATTCCAATCACTGGTTGCTGACTTTCAGACTGGGCGAAGATGACCCTCCAAGCCGTATATTCTCACTGTGACCTTCCCAGCACCACCCACCGGCACCATCCGTTCCAGACAGTCTCAAGCGCCAGATCTATGCCAAAACTAGCCGTGTTGAATGCTGTGTTGTCTTAGCTAGAGGTCCTCGCAGGCATCTCTCTATTTTGGCCAACTTCTGGCGGATGTATGCGTTTTCCTCACTACTCAGCTGCAATTCACACTCACGCCGAACACCATAACTCAGCTTCCTGTGATTCAATTGTCGCCAGACTTGGGTAACGAGGCCCTCGTAGCCTAAAGCTCAGACTGATGTGGTTGTATTGGTGAATCTGAGGAGGTCGCTCGAAAGTGTCGATTCAATCGAGGGTTGGGATCAGACGTCCTTATGGTCAGTGCTGTGTGCTGTCACTGGCAGCTTCCGGCATTTGCTTTTGCTGCCACGTGACACACCGCGATGTGTGATCAACAAACACGCGCCACGCTCACGCACACTCGACCATAATGAACGTCTGATACTATGAGACTAGTTGCTAGGCTGTTTGTGATGAACTTGAGACGGGATTCCTCCATTCTACAGACAACATCGAGGATATAGAGGTTCGCAACCTTCCAAAAATTTTGGAAACGCTCTTCCGTCAGCAAAAAAATCGTGCTAGCTTGCGAATTGTTTCCCCGCTCTGGAGAAAAAAGCGGGTACCGTGCGGGAAGAGTATAGGGTACGCGAGAGCGTCATATGAGGGGTTATCAGGGTGGAGATGAATAGCTCCGTCGCGTTCCCTTAGATTGACGTAGATCGACCGCGGATCCCGGCGGGCAGCTGCTCCACGATGAATGATGGCAGCTAATTCGTTCGCAGGACCTTGATCTCGAAGTTCTAAATGTGCAGATTCTATATCATCGTGAACTTCTGTCAAAAGCCGGAACTTCTGTGCCAAAGGATTGACATCGAAGAGCTCTTCTCGGAGATTCGCGATCCATGCAGCAGGAAAATCGTTCGCATAGTTGAGTTGAGCTTCTGGATTCCAGAGAAACATGTTCAATGGGGAGAGCTGCCGTTCCGCGGGTAGAAGACGATGGAAGATGGAGCCCTGAATCGCCATCGCTGGAGCACCGCCGTCAAAGCGAATGCGATTCTGAGTGTACGACTGGGCGGCAAAGTGAACTGCTTGGTTCATTTTTAATGATGCTTTCCCTGCAGCGGAGTGGTGTTCGATGGATCGCAGAAAGGGAGGCAGGTCCGGTAGCGGAGCGTACAGCTTTGCACCGCGCTGACAACAGAAGGAAGACGATTCCTCCTCGAGCAGAAGAGCATGACAATGAAGACATGTGTCTTGCCGCCAGCGACACGCTAACGGATCGGGGTCTTGTTCCAGAAGCTTTGCGACTTTTCTTGGGTGCTTTTCCCGCCAAAATGCTGTGCGTGTTCCATGGTTCTGGGGAGGAGGAGGCGGTGGCGGCTGCTGGTTCATCGGACGTGGTTGAGGTTCATTGACGGGCAGATTTTGACGGCGGTGATCCGGACGGGAATGTGCCTGAGCAGAGAGTGGACGCATTCCACCAAAGTGAAGAGGGTAAAGTTCGCGTGCTTGCCGAGCTCGGTCCGCATCCGACCCTGGCTGTCCCGGAAGGGACAGCATTGATGGGAGAGGAACTTGGCTTGATGGGATGTTTCCAGACCGCCTCTGCGAAGGTATATCTGGCGCTAAAAGGAGTCCTTCATTGGAATTGATGGATGCCCTTGCTGCAGCAGGTTGACCCAGCCGAAGCGCTTGAGACCTGTGATTCCGTGGAAATGCAGATTCTCCTGTGCGCATTTGCTCCATATCGTGCGCAATGCGCTCTGCAATTGCTCGAAGCTGCAAAACAAACACGGGCACACGGCGGATCAGAAGAAAGAAATGATAACCTCGAGTCTGGACCTTTTTCCTGACAGAAAGACATACCTCGTTCATGCTGGATTACCAATCAAGAGAGGGAAAAACCAAATTCCAAGGCGGTGTAGGGATCTTGAATGCCTGAATGCTGAATTGCTGAGGTTGGAAGCTCAACATCGACAATCTTGAAGATTTGTTCTCAAGGTGCTTCCTAGATGCTGCTGGGAAACGTGAAGGAGAAGAATACATAATCAATGGAGCGGAGACCCAACGGCCAACGCGGGGGGAAATGAAATGAAAACTCCGGTAGTAGTGAAGAAATGAGAACCATCAACCTGCTCAATTTGCAGGAAAAAAATAACGTTTGCAGGAAAAAAATAACGTATAGGGATTCGGTGAGGGTCCGCGCAAAGGCAAAGAAGAGCTTGGAACAAAGGGACCAGCCTCATGGTCGCGATTCCCATCTGGAACGCGCCGGCGACAAGCTTCATCCTGGTGGAGCACCGCCTCTTCTTTCTTCTCTTTGCCTTTCTTGTTCAGCTTGAATAGGGTTGTCCGGAAATTCAGTTCCATGATTCTCATCCAAGCAAGCCGATCAATCAACTGAGTTGGATTCAACAAGAGACCCTGGTTCTTAAGCTCGCATGCGGAATTGCTCAATATCGACTGCAGCGAGAAGAGGCGTAACAGTCAGCTTTGCTCCCATACCTCGCAAAGATCGGCAAGCAACTCACCACCCTGTGACTGTGTCTGTGCTTGTGTCTCTTCAGTGCTGTATTGTGTCTCCTCGAGCCCCGGCAACGCACCGCTCTTGCGTTCTGCAGCTTCGAGTGTGGAGCGAACCTCATCCTCCGCCCCTGCATCAGCCAGCATGGTTCGTGTCGCAAAGCTCGGAGTAGGCAAGTCGAAGTCGTCATCTTCGTCATCGCCAAGCGCATCAACGGCGCCGTGGGACGATGTCACCTTGCCTGGCACCTTGCCGTTAGGAGAAGTCGATTCTTCGCCATCATCGACCTCAACATAGATTGCCTTGGTTTGCTTGCTCTTCGTTGCGGGAGTAATGGTCTTCTGTTTGCCTCCAACCATATCAAACAGCGTTCGCTGCGTTTGTTGCTTGGGCTTCTTCACAGCTCCTTTTGCCTCCACGCGATCGAAGAAGCTCGTCGTCTTGTGCATCTGTCGGTCGGGTCCTCGAGCGGCAGTGCTTACATTTGAAGCTGTCCGAGCGAAAGGATTGTTGGCGCGAGCGCTTTTGTTAGATGCTGAGAATGGATTGTTGGAACCTGTCGTAGGAAATGTTTTCAGTTCTCATTGAACTGTTCTTCAGACTCAATCTGCATAGCACTTACCGGTCTTCTTTGGTGCTGCCTTGGGAGGCGGCATGTCAGTATCGGAGTCGTCCACAGGTGACTTCCTCTTCTCTCCGCGTGTCAACCGAGGGCTTGACTCGGGATCATCGGCGAAGCTGTCGGCAGTGTCGTTGAGCTCCAGCGCTCCTGACCGCTCCTCCTCATCTGCATCGAAGTCGTAGCTGTTACCAGCATCCAGTGAAGCGTCTGTCCATGAGTTCATCTCGCCTGCTGACGAAAGGTCCTGTTGCTCCTCAACCATGGGACTGAAGGTGACCGATGCTGAGCGTCCGATCGATCGACGAGCACCCTTGGACAGCGCAGAGCGAGGAGCGAAGCCTTCAGTCAGTGCCTTGCTTGCAGCTGCCGCCGTTGGAGCTCTTCGTCCGGATGCGCCATCCTGAGTGCTGGGACTAACAGACCAGATCCGAAGTCATTTGATCCGCCTCCGATTGATCCAGGCAGATTTACGTCGCCCAGCCCATGAGTGGCCCACTTTCGCCGCATTTCCAGCTCCATCTCCCATTCCCGCTCCAACTCACTAATTCCAGCCCCTTCCCGCTCAAAGGACCGACGTTCCACTTCTTCACGGAGCGAGCCCATACGCTCGGCGAGACTGGGAAGGTGGAAAAAGCCGGCAATCGAAAGGGCAGCATCGAGAGTGCGAACCGAATGCAGCTCACGCGCTGCATCGAGAGCGCGTCCATGGCGGTCGCCTTTGCATGCAAGCTGAATGAGCTGCAACAAATCTTTATCTGCGTCCTGTTCGAGCTTCAGTGCTTCAGGAGGGGACACGCTCGTGAGCGAGGTCAACGCCGCAGTCATTCCGCTGCGAATAGCATCGCGAGTCAGACCAGCTAAAAGTGTCTGCCGCATCCACTTCTCTTCCAAGGCCGCCGATGGAGCCTCAGGATTGAGGACAGGCATTTTGAGTTCTACGTCTTGAATGAGCGGTCGGAGTCCGTGTGGATCCGGAAGCGCGGATCCTTTGAGCATTAGACACATCATGTGTGTGCTTGAGAGACCCACTGGCCAATAGTTGATCTTCGACTTGCCCTTAGATACGTCGCCGACTGCCTCATCTCCAGGTGGTGTCAAGGTGAGATTGGCAGTTTCCAAGACGGGTGTCCATCGTGGAATGTAGGCGGCCGGTTTATGTGCTCCGTCTAGGACGTTGAGCAGCCCCGTTGAATCGTACATCGCTGGAACGTCCCACTCGTTGAAGCCAATCCATCGAAGTGCTCGGCCACGGGCAAGAGGAAGCGATCCAGTGTGCCTGACCTGGAAGCTGTCGAGGTCGACGAGGTCGTAATGCAAGTTCTGCCACTCATCCAGTGCAGAACCAGCTCCCCTGTAAACGATGAGCACAGAGCGGACACCGGCAGCAATTGATACAACAGGCTTGCCGTATGACCAGATGTACCGTTGCATGCCGGTGGCCGAGAAGAAGCGCAGGTAGCCCGCAGACGTAGCAACGACAGCGGCTGCACATCGGGTATTGGCAGCTTCGTCTTCCTCCAGATCATCGCGACGAGAGTTTTGAGGTGCAGGACCGCCCAAAGCGATGAGCTCGACTGATTCGCCCTGAGGCAAGTTGACTGTCCATTCGCCAGCGGCACCGCCCCATGCCTGTTCGAAGGGCCGGTACGTGACGGAACTCAGCCCGCTTTCAACATCCTCAGTGGACTCGGCAGCGGCAGAAGCAGGTACACCGAGCAAAGCACCGTGGAAGGCGAGTGCTCCGAGGGAAAAGCGGTGATAGTCGACCATGCGGAAGTTGCGACGGGCGGAGGTGTCGTGGCTTTCGAACTGTACTGTCTGATGGGTGCCTTGATCGATGGCCATCAGGGATCCCAGCATGTTGAATGCTAAGTAGCGACGTTGGTCTCGCATCGGGGTCGATGTGGGCTGGAAGGGCAGCTGTGACTTGACAGAGACGCCAGAAAGCCCGGATACGTGGCCGCCAGAGTGATGAGCACGGCTGCCCTGACTCTTCTTACTTTGGCGTTCTTGAGCCAGCTCGCGAGCATATGCCGAGGCGGCCAGGCCAACAGCATCAGCAGCGGCTCCCCCATCGTCGTCGTCGACGAGGAAGTCGTCCATGTCATTGTCATCGTCCCGATCCAGAGCATCTTCGTCCTCATCGTCTGAGGCGTCGCCGTCATGGCCAGCCTCGTGGGCGAGCAATCCCTTTCCGACGTCGGCATTGCCGTCTACGTCCATATCATTGTCGCCGTCGATGCCAGCGCCAAAGAAGAGGTCGTCGATCTCGTCGGGTTCCCGGGACCGTGAAGGTGCAGCGTCCTTGCGTGCAGCAATCGCAGACCGACCTGTGGCTTTGCTGGCAGAGACACCCATTCCAAACGCAACTTGTTCGAATGGGTTCGGGTTGTCTGCACCCACGACGCCATCCCACCGGATTAGATTGCCTTCGTTATCGGCCCATGCGAGGGCGTCTTTGGAGGGGTGCCAACTGATGCCGGTGACATTGCTCTCTGCCTTCTTGGAACCAATAGGCTTGCGATTGCCCGGGGTGGTTTCCCAAATCGTAACTTGGTTGTCGGTGGTGGCCGCCGCGAGATACCGGCCGTTGGGACTGAAAGCGAGGTACGTGATGTCCCCAGTTCCAGCGAGCGCTGCGTCGTCTTCGGATGGAGGTGAGAACTTTCCAGTCACCGCCCAGGTACCGCCGGTGCAGGTAACGATCGAGAACTCGTTCGTCTTGGACGGCAGCAGGAAATATTTGCCAGACGGATGCCAAAGGGGCAGGCTGGCCAATTCCGATTCGACGGTGAGTCGAGCCAAGGTGTTTTCTATTTTGCCTATGCAGGCCGCTTCTGGAGATGAGAGGTCCCAAATGCGCGCCGTTCCGTCGCAGCTGGTGGTCACCAATAGAGCTGAGCGAGGCGACCAAGCAGCGGCCCGTAGCGGGCGGGTGTGTTCTGTGAGCAGAGAGACCTGTGTTGGGTCGTTGAGGGAGACGACTTTGATTGTGAGCTCATCGGAGCAGACAGCAACGCGAGCCTTTGAGGCACCACCCTGAGGTGCGCGTTCGATCGCCACGCAGCGAACGGGGAGGGATGTCCGCGTCAAGATCTGAACGAGGTCCGTTGGTTGCGCAGCTTGAGTTTCGAGATGACCGCCCTCCGCATCATCGACGTTCGCACCTTTGTGGTTGTAGACGCGAACGCAGCCATCTTGCGATCCGATGACTAGATTCTCCTTGTCCGCGTCGATCCAAGTGATGGGTCCTTGTGCGTCTTCAATCAACCGGGCCTCTTGACTGGACTGATGGGATGTGGGCAGAAGACGAACCAGGTAGTCATTGCCTGCCGTGAAGAGACGACTGTGGGTAATACGATAACGAAGAGCAGATCGTGAAAGAAATCGTTGGTCAGTGAGGGCTGAGAAGTCGAGCAGACCATGAGAACAGCTGGGATACTCACTCGACTCCAGCAGAAGCAGGCGCGTGCAAGACGCGCGTCAGGCCAGCAGTGTGCACCACGGAGACGTGCGGTTCCGTTCCTGCGTCCATGCTGGCGATGTGGTAGAACTTGGAAGCGCGTTAGACCGAGGTGGTGAGTGAGGATATGGTGATCTCGACGCGTGTGTTGGTGGTTCTGGCCAGCTCGAAGGACGCGCCCTTTCGCGCTTCGCGACTCCAACACTTTTTCCGCGACGCGTCCGAATCACGACGCGAAATGACCAGGCCGCCCTCAAAATAACGCGGGTCCACGTGGTAGTATGATCATGATCTATCTTTTTTGAGCGCCCGCCTGTAGTGACGGTTTATATTAAAGCTACTTTGTAATTGTCATTCAACCAGCTCAATAGTATAGTGGTTGTGATATAGCTTTCCAGCCGGAAGGTCTGTGGTTCGATTCAGTCCACTTACTTTTTGCAATTTTTTCCTCCCAGTCTTTTGCTGGGTTAGACACTTTTTTTTGCTGGGTTAGCGCGTAGCGAGTAGAGTTAGGGTTAGTGGGTGCGTGAGCACCCGTTAGAAGTGTTCTAGAGTATCTTAGGCCCTGTTCAGTTCGCGGCGCCGGCCAAGCGCTGCCATATAGCAAAAATAGCGCACCGAAGCGCGCGCTTCGGAGGCGCCTGCTCAAGCGCCGGGGTGTTCAGTTCGGCGCTTGACAGGCGCGGCGCTTCCAATTTTCAGAGCGCCTCCACTCAAAATTTTGGCGCTTCCCAAATCCTGCTCGGAGCTGGATTTGGCAAGCGCTCGCCCTGGCGCTTCGACTTCTGCTTACAAAAAAATTAGAAAAACATTACACCACCACTTGTAATCAACATCACAATCATACACCGAGATGAGCAAGGCGCCGGCGCAGGCGCTGGGATGTTCAATTGACAGCACGCGCTCTGAGAGGGTGGTTTTCGAGGCGCAAGCCCAAGCAGCGAGGGCTTGGGGTCCAAGCGCCGAAGTGCAAGCGCGCGTTCCGAACTGAACAGGGCCTTATGTTGAATGCCCAAGAGTTAGGTTGGGGGGTCTGGGGGGCTGGCCCCCCCAGGTGATCATCGCGACACCGTGTTGCGAGTTACCCGCGTTTTTTTGAGGGCGAGCTGGGGACGTTTCACGACGCGTTCACTGCGCAACGGACGCGTCTCGTGACTCCACGTGTGATCGTCGACTGGATGATCATCCACACCCCGTTGATTGGGTCGGATTTTCTGCCTCACCGAGAAAGGTTGGTCATGGAAAGCTGCGCGCAGGCCAGCCTCGGAAGTGAAGGAAGAGTGAGAAGCTCGAGTGCCCGCGATGCAGAGCGTTCTGCCGGACAACGACCACTACGATGCAGCGATTCACGAGGTGTCAAGGCAGCCAGCGCAATCACACGCGCCGATCGCTCACGATGCATTCTCTCACTCCTTCAACGCTGTGAACGGTGCCGGCGACGCAGCGGACGACGATGACGACGATGATGGGGAGGACGATGACATGGACATGCCGGACGGCGATGGCGACGCCAGTGTGGATCGCATGTATGCGGATGGAAATGGGGATGTGGACATGTCCATGTTGTCCCAGCCGGGCATGTCAGGGAGAAGGGGGAGAGGGAAGTACCTCAAACCAAAGCCTCTCGACCAAGTGCTGACCCGTGTCATTACGGCCCTGATCCGGTGAGTTCCTCAGCTGCGACTGAAAGCTGAAGTTGGGCTGTATGCTGATCGCGGAGACGTACCCTTCCCTACCTGTCAGTCGGGATACATACGCATTTTTTACGGACCCTGTCAACCCAGAAGAAGTCCCTGGCTACAGAGACGTAATCAAGGAGCCTCTCGACTTTGGCACCATCCGAGAGCGGGTTGAAGCCGAGGAGTACACAAACGTGGCCAGCTTCACCGACGATGTCAATCTGGTCTTCCGTAACGCAAAGACGTTCAATCCTCCGGATACCATCTACCACTCCGAAGCTGATCGCATCGAAACTTGGTTCCGGAAGAAGATGATCTTGGAAGGCCCTTCTGCCATTCTTCCAGACCTTGCGACCCTGAAAGCCAGAAGCAAGGCCAGGGCAAGGGCCTCCACAGCGGCTTCTGCGTCTACTGCCTTCCAGGTAAAACACGAGGACGAGGATGACGAGGACGATGACGACAATGATTATGATTCTGCCAACGACGATCGAACAAAGCGAGGCAGCGCATCTGCGGCGGGTGGATCTCAGCGTGGCGGGCGCACTGCAAGCCCCGAAGCAAACCGACCAGCTCAGAAAAAGCGCAAGCTCAATGCCTCCAGTGACGGCCCACCTACTTCTTCCTTGGCAGCTCTGCTCAGTTCCAGTGGAGGGTTCGTCGGGCTGCCCGGCCCAAACACACCATTCGCCAAAGCGCTTGCAGCTATATCGGTTACTCAGGCACGTTGGCGACTCGCCTCAGCGGCGGCATCCCAGTGTGCACACAGAGAAGCGCAGTTTTCAATTCGGAAGGATTCAGAACCGAACTTGCTCAGACGAACAATAAGCTCGCAGGCAGCAATTTCGAATGCAGCCGTGGCCGAATTACAGGACGAGTCGCCAAAAGGGCCACTTCCGACACCGCAGATAGCTGCTGGGGACGATTCGGTACCATCGGTGAATCCTCTGCAAGGGTTGCGGAGGATGCAGTATCATTCGGATGGTTCTCTCAAAATTCCCGGCTTCACAACTCCAGCGCAAGGGTGGCCGGACACTTCGGAGGCCTTTGCTATGAACTTGCTTCCGACATCCGATAATTTATACATGCAACTAGGTCTTCAGTTACCTCCACCGCGGATAAGGGCACTTTTCCCAATGTTGCCGCTCCCAGCACCACCGGATGCTGTCACTACCGCGAATGGGAAAGCACTACCAGTTCCCCTCACAGTAGGAGGCACGTCCGCTCTTAACGCTGGTGCAAATCTGGCTTCTGCCTCTTTTACGGCTGCGCAGCAGACACCCTGGACATCGTCCGGTAACCCCTTTCCAAGCGTTCGGAACGAGAGCGCTGTTCTTCAAAGCGCTGGCACCGCCGCCGCTTTACTACCGCATCCAGTCCCCATTGGTGCTACGTACAGTCACGAAGTCTCGATGCAGACCACCGGAGGTCAAACCGCATTTGGGCCAGGGCAGGGAGCTGATGGTGGGCCCTGGACGATATCAAGTGGAGGTCCGGAGCATGATCCGGAAAGTAGTGTGCTTGCGGCAGCCTCTAGGATCATTCAGGCTTCGTCGGAAGCTACCACAGGGGTTGGATGGTGGGACGGGCAGGTTCGGAAAAGGGCTGTGGTGCCGCCTCACTGGGGCCTTCCAGATATGGTTCCTTACTCTACAGGAGTGGGAGGGCATATGACTCATGCGAGCGGCACGGCAAGTCCATCTTCTCCATCCACGCCAGCACGCATGCTACCCACAACTCCGATGGGTCCAGCTTTCAGCATCAATCGCGGAAGTCCCTCCCCAGCGCCAGGGGTCACTCAACCTTCTACACCCGTAGGCTCGGCTCAAAACAATCTTCATACTTCCGCGGCGCATGGCTGGGCGCAACGGGCGTCCAAAGGTCGTGAACGCGAGCGGGAACGGGAGTCTGATTTGAGAGATTGGACCATTACTCGTCCCATCTTGGAGCGCGGTATGACGTTTGAGGATATCGGTGTGGTCTGGGGTGAAATACGTTCAAGGATGGCCACGACGGTGAGGTCGATGTACCTTCAGACCATCGACGATGCACGAAGTCAAGTCCTCGCTCTCACTCGAGAACTGACGGAATCGCAAAGCACAGGTCGTCGTGGGGATGCTCAGCAGGTTCTGGCGCGCATCCAGGCGCAGAGATCTTTCATCGACGAGACGAACCGTCTACTTGCCCAAACTGGACGTGTGGAGGATAGTGTCGGAGCTGGACGTAATCTGGGCAGATACGATTTCGTAGAAGGCGAGCAGCTCCATAAGACGTTGGAATACGCTCTCGAAAGGGAGCCGGCGCAAAGGATCTGGGAAGCGGCAGCCCTCAGGGGAACAACTACGGCAAGCGAAACATTGAAGGCCGCCATCGAGGCAAAGAATGAGATCATCCTCCCAACCTCTGTTGGGGCAAGAGTTGAGCTCGGGTTTGCCTCGGAGCAAGACATTCAGGAAGACGTCTCTTTCGTGCAGCAAAGGGTATGGGGCGGTCCGTTAGGGGAAGCATATGCAAGCTCCGTGGCTCGATTCATCAACGGAGCAAAGCGAAGTGTCGATGATTGGGCGGATTTCTCGACGGGAGTCGAGGGCGTGGAAGACGACGAGGTGGAAGAAGCGCTGGCTGCTGAAAATGGGGAAGGGGATCTCGTAGGCGAAGAAGATGAGTTGCGTCCGCTCAGGAAACGCGAGTATCGGGACGAAGAGTATATTGGCGGAGGACTACGTGTCTTACTTGTCCCGCCTGCGGATGAACTTGCGGAAGAGATGAATGACGGCGAGGATCACGGCGGAGACGAGACGTCAAGACGCAAGCCCAGCCCAATGATGGTCGAGGATTATCCAAGGAAGGGAGACCCCGTGTCTCCTAGTCGACGTTTGGGGATCATCTCCACTACAACTGCTCAAGATGGCGAGGCCAAGGCTTCAGCTTCAGCCCAGGACGGAGGCAGGGACGGACTCGGCCGTCGACTACGACGATGGCCCGCAATTCGCAAAGACACGCGCGCTCTGGACGACATCGTTCGCGACGACGTTCTGGACCCTCTCACTGGCGGGATGCTCTCCGTGCTCGATCTAGCGGGCACAACGGCGCGTGATACGAAGGAATTTTTGACAGCGTCTCCATCATCACCGTCACTGGCGGCGACTGTGGACGAGGCTGCAGCGGCCATGGTCTGAGCAAAGGGCTTGAATGGGTGCGAGACAATCGGTGATCGTTCCTCCCGTCCCGTCCCGTCCCTCCTTGGGGCTCTCACGGGCGGCGTTCAGGCGCACCCAACCCTTCCATGCAAAGTTTCGGCACGGCGAACGACGGTCAATGCCAAAATGGGGTTTGAAACTTGTCGAGGATCAGCTGTACTCGTACAACCTCATGCCTCCCCCCTTCACGCTCTATGTCCCCTGCAGGCGGAGCAGCAACATTGATGCTTTCTTAACCTTGCTAGAAATGACGATCCCCCTTATTCGTCCCCTTCACCTGGGTCTTCGGTCACACCGGACCTTGACATGCTGAGCGCTGAGCGAAGACTTTGCCCGTGTGTACTTGCACGCACAGTTCGGATACATACAGGGTTCAGGGTTGTAGGCATCCGAAGCTGGCTTTTCACTGCCGCTGTTCGCAGGGCTTTCGTTCCCTCCCGCCTTTGAAATCAGCACCCTGTGCGATGATGCTTTCTTTCGTCTTCGCAATCATTCCGCCTCCAGCTCCCACCTCGCATTTCATTAACTTCATTCTTCCACCAAGCTCCAAACCCCGTTATATGTATCTTTGTCTTTGCTACCCTCTCCTATAGGCGGTTCGGCTCAGCGCAGGGTACAGCGGGCTTCGAAATGCAGCGGGCTTTGAGCTGCACCTCAGGGCACGCTCACATCTCGGGTCGAGTAGCGCCTGCCTTACCTTGCGTTCAGCTCCCTCAGCGCCTCAGCTCAGCGCCAAGGCGGAGGGTATGCCTACGGGTTTGAAGCTTGAAGCTTGAAGCTTGAAGTCCGACTGTCGATCAGGGCCCTCCTCGTCATCTGCAAGACGGGCTTCGGTGCGTCGCCGTTTTGGCTGTGCGAGGCGCTCACCGCTCACCGCTCACCGCGCTCATCCTCCTCACCCTCCTCACCGCATCATCGTTGACCCCAACTTGCTCGACGCCATCAAGAATCAAGGCGCCAACCGGCCAACGACGTCCATCCTCCATGACGCGCGCGCGCGAGAGAGATAGGAAGCACGAAGCAAGCACAAAAGTTCGATTGTCGGCAACTCACCCACGCGCTCACGCCCTACAGCATATTCACGCTTCACGCGTCACGCGTCACGGGCTCCCAGCTCCCCACTATCACTGCAGATATGTCCTCACACACACGCTATGCAGTTCATACTCATGCTTCATGTCGGTGTCGCGTCATGTTTATTTTGCACAACGCGGAACAACCTAGTACTGTACGTACAGGATGCAGGGTAATCGAAAGATCGGTGCAGCACGTAGGGTATGTCAACGCGTCGCGCGTCGCGCGTCATGATCTAGGGATTTTGGCGGCGGTGAAATGAGTGCTGTGGGCTGTGGGTCGTGCGCGGCGAGAACTGAAGACACGTCGTTGAAGGTTAAGATCATGACTAACTCGTCATGATGTTCTTAGGAACGCGGGGTGTGGTATTCAGGAAGGTGGGCGGAGGGACATCGGAAGGACATCATTATTAGAGCTCGTTGCTCGACCGAGCGATGCTGGGGTCGATGCGATTTAGAGATGCTGTGTGTCGATTGCGGTCAAGGCCATCATCGCCCATCTAAGCAAGACATAGGTTATCCATTCTTAATTGTTGTTGCAGGTGCGATCGGCCTCATCCTTACCGTCTACCTCCTCCGCCGTCCTCCAACTCTCCAAGGACCGACCTCCACGTCCATATTCTCCCTCTCGACTGGCCCAGCTCGATGCGGGCGGCTCACATATGATTCCTGTCTCGATGGCACAGAATTTCTGAACAGACCGGCAGCAGTGATATGGTGATAAGCGGCGAGCTGTTGACCATCCGAGCACTGCAGCTGCAGGCTGCACTGGCGATGCATCGCTCACGCCAGCATGGCCGCATTTGCGCTCTGGCAACCCCAAATCAATCCCCAGCAGCATTATGATCGTCCTGCACAACATTATTTCTTGCCCGCCGCCTGTCGATATGTCGATGATATGCGATTAAGCACTTTTAATATTTTAATTGTTAAGAGAATTGATAACCTGTATCTGGCCTTGGCTGCCCTGACCTGCGTTAATAATATTTAACTGCTGGGAGTTGGGACCGATTTACTTTTCTGACAGAAGTCACAGTTACCCAGGCAGTAGGCACCCATTATGCAGACCCTGGACCCAACTTTCTCTTTCCATCACTGACTTGCTCACCGCTATCCTCTTTCGAACGCACGTTGGAAACAGGGAGCGTTGACAGGGTTGGAGAGTGTCCTTGTGCCTGTGCCCTGTTGCCGAGGCGAACCTGTTCAACGAGGATTTAAGCAGGCGGTGAGTTTATGGACCTTAAAAAGTTAGGTGGCTCGGCGAGAGGGTCAGTAGATGCGCCTCACTTAGACTATTTCGATGGTCTATTAATTTAGAGCGGCTTATGGGCGCCGAGGCGGAGGTGCTGCGGTCATGACCAACGATCCTCTCCCCACCTTCCACCGTGCACCTCATGAATCGCGCTGTGGACTGCGCCCTATATAAGGAGGGTGAGATGTCTGGGAGAGCAGAGTCTTGGGTTCCCACCTCACGCGAAAAGTGTTCCTCCTCACCAAACCTGCTCATCGTTCTTCTTCCTTTCCTCTCTCTGTACTACCTTACAGTCTGCTGGTCAGCCCTCTACACCTCAAGCTAATCCTCAAGCTAATCCCCATTCGGCATCAGCATCCCTTCCAATTCCTCGCGCGCTTCATCTTCGCGTCCCTTTCGATCACAACTCTTTCAACCTTCACCCAACACAGATCAAATCATGTGCCGCGCCGGAAATCTCTTCCTCCTCTGCCGGGACTGTGACGAGGCCGTAGCCACGGGCGTCTGGCACGACCGATGCGAGCGGTACGACTTCTACAGCGACACCTGTGCCGACACAGTCGAGTGGGACGGCGATGATGAGCGGTCTCAACGATCAAGCATGGCTCTTTGCGACTCGTGCGAGGCTCAAGAACAAGCCGCTTCGGAGAACACAAGCAGTACCTCGTACGCTGTCGGGATCGAAGCGTCCTAGCCCTCGCTATTACCCACCAGCCCTGGTCTATCGGGGTTTCGGTGAACTATTCGGCACTTCGAGGCGCGACTCTAGGACACTTTCGGTCTTCCTCGCCTCCGTCTCTCAGCTCAGCAAACACCTTCGATAAAATAACGCGCTTTCGCGATCCCATCTCACCTCAGGCGACGGCTCGTGCGCAATTTCGGGTCTCAAGGACTCGAGTCCTAATACCCAACACCGCGGTCGGTGACGCCAACTCTACCAGCAGCCGGGCTTGTGAGCAACTGCTGGTCCACCGCACTTCGCCAAGCCGCCATAGCGACGCAATACTCGGGCGTTCTAGCGGCGCAAAACACGGCGTTCCTTTGCCCTCCATTTCTTCGCTCCATTACTCTCAGAGATCGGAGAGCCAGCATACTCTGGGCCTTCGTGGCTAGAGCTCACCGGATCGTCAACCAGGACCCACTTCGCTCCTGGGCTGCATCTCTATCACCATCCGCGCATCTCTTCGGCATCAGACTCGGAAATCTGGACTCCCTTACCAGAGCTGGACAGCTCCACGGTCATCTTCGGCTTGCAGCTTCAAGTGCCGGGGACATCGGAAAGGGGCGCAGTCAGACGGACGCATGGCGCTCGAGATGGTCTTCACTCCGGCAAGCGGCGGGTCAAGAATCATTTCGATATTTATCCTTTCTTCCTCGGCGGGGGAGGTAACGGCGCAGTGGGCGCGACCGACGATCTCAAGCTTCGTCACTTCATCGAACGCTAGTACATATACTGGCTTCATTCGTCCAACTTCCTCACTCTATAGACACGCTCATACACTTCAAACACGCGCATCTCTGGACACAGGTGGTCGGACCGGCCCGCATTGGACTCTACTTCCTTCTAATTCTCGCCTTGTAAATTTCACCTGAATGGCTTTTGAATGTATACTTTTTGGTCACACCTTTTCGTCAGGAAGACTTCCGTTCTTTTCAAACATGTTTGTCTTCTGTCAAACATGTCAACTCCATCTTCCTGACTCTTGAGGCTTGAGGCTCAAGGCTTTGAACGTGTAGTGTGTACCCGCCGCCAGCGAGTTGAGGCATGCCAGTGCTGAGCGCCTGAGCACGGCCGGTGGGTGCAGCGCCAAGATTCGAAAAGGCACTACCCATCACCGTCAAGCCGCTTTTAAAATTTGAAGGTTCGGACCATGCATTTGATTGTTGTTGCCATTGCTTAATCCATGCTCCCACATTCCCGACCCTTGTCCCTGCCTTTAAGCCTCAAGCCGAGACACGCGAAGATGGAGGAAGGGGGGAGTTTGAACGTTGCCGATCCGCCGACCCGCCGACGCGCTTCGCCAGCAGTGGTATTCGTAAAGCGGAGGGAGAAGATGTGCAGCACAAAGGGAAGACGAATTCAATGTCCTTGCTTGTCCAATCAGTATTTCATGGAATGCGAGCCACCGTCGTCTTCACGATCTCGTGTTGACGATGCGCTGTGGACCCAGGCCCAGAGACGGCAGGGTCAATCTTGCGGGTCGAATCCATGAATTGTTGGATAACCTCGTCCGTAACTTTTGATTTTCGCTGCGAGAGTGAAGAAGACATCGTCAGATTTTGGTGTTTCAGAAGCGGAAGTGGACAGTGGTCATACGAAATCAGAACGTACCTCCTGGAACTCTCGGACGACTTGTTGCAAGACTGCGATGCACTTTGCCTTCATCTCACCCGTCAGAAGGGTACCAGCGCGGTAGTCCTAGCACGTCAAAGAAAAAGGAATCGACTCACCCCAGGTCAGTATGGTTTGTCGAATTAGCTCTAAACATGCGGAAGGGAACAGCCACTCACCTTGGCCAGTTGCTCCAGCTGCTCATCGTCCTCCACGAAGAAGCGCAGGTACTGATAGCTCACATCCACATCTGGGTCACCCCCTAACCTCCGATGCTCCTCAAGCGTCTCCTGCCCACCGCTAAAGGCACCCCCAATCTTCTTCTTGATCTGCTTTGGCGTATCGCTCATGTAAATGCTGCTCAGCTCGTTGCTCGCGCTCATCTTCGTTTGCGAACCTTGCAGCGAAGGGAAGAAGATGGAATGGATGAGGGAGGGTTTGGGGTATTTCAGTCGTGGGGCGACGTCCCGCGTCTGACGGAAGTAGGGATCTTGGTCAATGGCGCAGGGGATGAGGCAGGGGATGTCTGAGCGCGTGCCAAAGATCTGAGGGAACGAATTGGAGAATGAAGGCGCGGCTTGAATCGACACAAAGTGGAATTTCCCGACATTGTCGCTGTCATGAATCCTCAGGGTCAGCATTGATATGCAGGGAGAGGGCGGGACAAGTCAAAAGGGCATCGACTCACGAATCGTTGAAGCCGAATGTTCCCTTGGACTGGTTTGCGGTGATGAGTCGAGCGATTCGGCAGACATTGTGATAGAATGGTCCTCTGCGCAACGAGACAAGCCAAAGATCAGCATTCGAATGCATCTTCACAGAATCACGACTGCCAGCAGGGGTTCGACTCACCCCATGTAGTTCAAGTTTGAGAAGATGAATGTCTTTTCGAGGTTGAAGCCGACAGCAATGATGTCGCGCGCATTCTCGTGAGAGAACTTCTGAACTTGTTCAATTGTGAGTTTGGGCTTGAACAGGAACTTCTCGTCGTCTAAAGAGGGGAAATTCAGCATGTAAGCGCAGAACTGAAGGTAACTGCGTCAAATTGTTCCAAATCTTACCTGTGAGCTGGATGACCAAAGGAACATCGAAGACATCTTGCAGCCATTTTGTGAAAGTGAAGGGGATGAGATGCCCCAAGTGCATGTTGTCGCTGCTCGGACCTCGACCGGTGTAGAGATAGAACGGCTTTTTCTGCTCGTAGCGGGTGAGAATGACATCGAGTTCCCTGCCAAAACCAGAGAATGATTCTCATCGTCAGCCTTCCTGCTTGAGCTTATCGCGCAACACGAGGCAAGGCTCACCGGTGACTGAAGAAGCTCCCCCGACGCAAGAGCGGGTGAGGCTCCCAGCCCGTAAGCGTCTTGAACCGCTCCAACAGCGCATCATCAATCTTGCGCGTTCCGAATTCTTGAACAAGACGGTCATAGTCAATTGCGACTTGTTTGCCGTCTACGAAGCCGCCTTCGACATCCCAGGGAGTGACTTTTTGGGTGGAGCCGGACGAGGAGGGGTTTGTCTCGGCTGGCGGGGGACGGTGATGGTGTCCACGCTGCCCGATGCGGGAGGAACGACCGAGGAGCTTCTCATAGGAAAGAAGACGGCGGGATGGAGCATATCAGCTCTTGAATTCTCGGTATCGCGCGAGATTTCTAGCGCAATCAAACTCACCCTGGTGTTGGGTCCTGAGCAGCCTGGATGTTGACCGCGTCGAGGCGGTCCGTAATTTCTTGCTGGTGAGAGGGCTCAGTCATGACGGCGCGCGGAGAAGAGCAGGGCGGAGGGCAGCACAGCAGTCTCAAGAAAGAGTATCGGGTCTAAGCAGCTTCCGAAAATCAGTTGCTGGACGTGATGGTTGCTCTCCAAGTTGATTTCGCTTCTTCCTAACTTTTTGGTCGCTCATGATGACTCCCCCTTGTCGATCCGACAGCATCGCACCTAGGAACATCCCAAGTTCCCAACACGGAAGTGCGAGAAAGACGATGGATCGATGCTATTGGAGTCCAAGATCAGCAGACAAGGACAGCATGGAGTCAAGAAGCGTCTCGGAGTGCACGGAAAGCTCAAAGACCCGATCGCCGTGATGATTCTTCGGATGCGCTTCCGTTCCGTCTCGCGAAAGCGATGAGCTCTTCCATAATGGACACCGCCCCGCTCTGAGAAGGCGAACCTGTCGATCAGTGACTTGCGCTATGTGGTGTCGAAGATGTAAGGGCATACTCACCTTGTAGCCACCGTTAAACATGAGCGTGTGATTGAGGTGGTGGTATAGCTCATACAGCCGGATACGCTCCTCGTAGTGTGGTTGGATCTTCGGACGCTGATGAATGTGAGCAGAACGTTAGCGAGTACCACACCACATCCTCAAAGCCCAGCCGCTTACTATTTCGTGGTATGCTGATTAACAGAGACACAAAGTAAGGGTCAGTCTGCACCATGAATTGACAGAAGCCGTTCGACGAGCATACTTACCCTCGTAAAAGTCCTGCGTGAAGCCGCCGAACATCTGGGCGATTCCGAGTTCCGCCTCACCACTGTGTATACGAAGAGGAGATTGATCAACGGCTCATCGCTCATTCTTTCTCTCTCCAGGGAAAGAACGTACTGTCCATAGTAAGACGAGCTGCAGACATGGAAAGAATTGTCAGCGTCATGTGTATTATGCTGTGTCTTGCAGACTTACGGGCTGCGTCGCGCGAGAATAACAGATACACGATCAGCCTTCGCATCAGAATTCCGCCAGCGACGTTACGAGGCTCACTCAAAGATCATCGGCTCTCCAGTGGCTTTGTCCGCTGTGGGTGACATCGCACAGATACAATTCAGATCACGAAGCGCAGGTGATGCCATCTCACAAACACTCACTGCCCACATTTCCGGACCACAGGTCTCCATGAATGCATGACGGCTGCACATCTCGAACAGGATTGAGGAGCAAATCATACACGCCTGAGCTTTGCATTTCCTCTTGCAAAGCAGACAAGCGCTGGTCGCCGATTCGTTCGACAAGGTCTCCGATTCTTCGCCGCTCCCAGAATGTCCGCCAGTCGCTCTCGAAGGTGTTGTCTTGCTCCGTCACGCCGCAGTGCGTCGGTACTTGAAACCCGTATCTTCGCTCTGGAGGTGATGCCGAGTGTAGTTGGGCCAGGCGCCGACCCAGCTTGGCTTGACCCGATGAATCGAGCCCACGGGCAAGCGTCAGGTAGTCGGTGATCAGGTAGCCTTGCCGGACCCGCCCCTCCTTATCTGCCGTGCCAGAGCCGTAGACGCGGGGTACGATGCACTCCTCATCGTTGAGACTAGCTTGCTCGCAGGCTTTCCTTAACGCACGCAGCGATGCGGCCTCACCGAGAACTTGTGCTTCCGGCGCAGCGACTTTGCCGAAGAGAAGCTTGCCCGATGGCTCCACTCTGATGCGCGAGGAGCCAGCATCGACAAAGGATGAGCCGAGATGGCCGCAGTGCTTGTCTAGCGCGGCTTGCAACGCGCTTTCGATTGGCATCGTGAGTCACTACCAACGAGGTGGGAGTCCTGACCCGCGAAGGCGTTGGTCGTGCTTGGGAGGAAAGGTCGAGGATAAATCGATGTCGTCATCGACAGATCGGGAGCCACGCGACGCGTGCTCGATTCACTCGGCCGAGAGAGCGTGCACGCTCGCGCTTCCGACTCACGAGCTGCCAAGGCAGCAGCAGCGGGGGGGTTGACCTTCCTCCTTCTTCCCACCAGCAGAAGCAGCTCACGATCTGGCATCTGCTCTGAGAGACACGCGCTTCACTCGCTCCTCTTACTACACGCGCCGCGCTCATCCGCTTCAGCCCTCCGAATCCACGGTGGAGCTCAGGCAGCAAAGAGCTCCTTTTCGACGTCCAGCAAAAGCGTTCGTGGATCCCGCAGATTTCCAGTAACCCCCGTCCTTCCCACAACACAGCTCACCCGAGCTTTCTGCACACCTCAGGACGGCAGAGCACTTGCGCTGGACAACGCGCACACCGATCCTTCTTGACATCCATCCGCTGCTAATCAGCAGCAAAGACCGCGAACCTATTATCGCTCGCATCGAAACGTTGCCTAAGATGGCCACGCTCAATGTCAAAGACGCCCTGTCCTACCTGGATCAGGTGAAAGTCCAGTTCCAATCTTCTCCGGAGGTGTATAATCGTTTTCTCGACATCATGAAAGGTGAGCTCTCCGCACAGGCAGGTGCTTTCCTTGCCCTGCTACTGCATGTACTCACACTGACGCTGTACTTCCTGGTGACTACCATCTTCCCGCGAGCGAACAGACTTCAAGTCACAGGTATGTATGATACCGACACTGCATGCTAGCCTTGCGCACCCTGACTCACCAGAATTTTTTGTCGTTGTATCAGTCCATTGACACGCCAGGCGTGATCGAACGCGTCTCCACCCTTTTCCGGGGACATCCTGCGTTGATACAAGGCTTCAACACATTCTTGCCGCCAGGCTATCGCATCGAGTGCATCACAACCGACGATGACGGTGATGGCTCTCACGGCGTGATCACGGTCACTACCCCTACAGGTACGACTACCACTACCCAGACTGCCGGAATAGCCAGTCTCCTGCACAAATCAAGCGCCAATGCTGCTGCTGCTGCCGAAGCTGCTAACCTCGCTGCATCTCGTGCTTCTGGCTCTGAGAGCCGGCATGAGCAGACAAGGGGCTCATCCAGCTCCTCCAAAAACGCAGCAATCGCTGCCGCCGTTGCAGCAGTGGGGTCCACCTTTGACGAAAATATCGAGCCAGGTCCTGAGGCTCGACCCTCGTCTCGCAGCGCAGCCGCAGCTGCAGCTGCAGCCGCCCCAAAATCACCATCTCTTACAAATACCGGCCCAGCTCCGGCATCCACACCTACCCATGGGCACGCTCACGGCGCCGGCTCACAAGGCGATGGAGCGGTTTCCACATCGCCGTCGGCAATTGGCATCCTCAGCGGTGCGCCCGCCTCTGTTATCGGCGCTTCTGGATCACTCTTACCTGCCACGCCTGGCGCTGCGGCTGGGGCTGGTGTTCTGTCGCACTCTGCGGCTTTGGGAGGTGCGAATCCCTTCACCACTCCTACGGCTGCTGGAGTCGGGTCCGCAGCCATGGTGCAGACGCCCTCGGCAGCATCCGATGTTGGCACACCTGGAGGTGGAAAGAGGCCTCCGGTTGAATTCAATCATGCGATCAACTACGTCAACAAGATCAAGATGCGTTTTGCTGGCGATCCTGACACGTACAAGACGTTTTTGGAGATTCTGCAGACCTACCAGAAGGAACAGCGACCCATTCACGATGTGAGTATATTTCTTGTCTGCTATCTATGGTTCCTTTCCATGCTCACATCTGTTTCCTATGATACTCTACGGACAGGTTTACGCTCAAGTGACACAGCTCTTCAGCCATGCAACCGACCTTCTGGAAGAGTTCAAGCAATTCCTTCCTGACACCAGCGGCAATGCACACCAACCTCCTCCTTCAGAAGCTGGCGCCAGTGCAGACGGTCATGGGACTTCCGCCTCTATGGGCCAGACCCACGATGCTGCTAGTCTCGTCTCGGCGGGAGCAGCTGCAAGTCATCGTAACTCGACGGATGAAGCCATGATGGGAGGTCATGGTGCTTCAGGCACTAAAAAGTCAACAAGCGGTAGTACCTCACGAGGCAAGAAACGCTCCGCGGCGGACGCGGCGGTAGCTTCATCCAGCTCCAGCCGCAACATCGCAGCACCTCCCGCTGCTCCTGTGGCTACAGCCAGCTCAAGCTCTGCGAGCGGATTGAAGTCCAAGAAGAGCAAACTTTCTCACAAGAGCAGCAGTTCGACCGCAGTCACACCTTCGGGCATCAAGACATCGTCGCAAAGCGCAACGCATCAGCAGCAACAATCGGCAGCTCTGGCTCAACAGCAGCAGCAAGTTCAGCAACAGCAAGTACAGCAACACCAGGCGGCTCAAGCGCAGGCTCAGGTGGTGGCTCAGCAAGCACATCTCCTTGCGCAGTCCGGACCAGCAGCTGCGCTCGATCCTCAACAGCTGGCTCAAGTTCACCAACTGCATGCTGCCGGCTTGCAAGCCTTCGCAGCCGATGGTACGCTCATTACGCCAGAGATGGCCAATGCGGCTGCTACTGCACACGCACATGGCAACCTCGGCGGCTACGCTTTGCAGGTTGCAAACTCCTCGAGCTCAGTACTTGCGACCACCGACGAAGTCCACTTTTTCGACCGCGTCAAGAAATTCATCGACGACGACCAACCTACACAGAGTTCCTCAAGTTGCTCAATCTTTTCACTCAAGACCTGATTGATGTGCGCACTTTGGTCGACCGGGCGCACGTCTTCTTCGGTAGGAATACGGAACTCTTCAGCACCTTCAAGCGGCTGGCTGGCTATGACATTGGTCGGCATGGTTGGCTCGAGAGCGAAGAGCCTGTCGTAGAGAACGTTCCTGCTATCTCGCGCGACAAGGTTGACCTCAGCACTTGCAAGACATACGGTGCTTCTTACCGCAAGCTGCCAGAGAGCGAAGTCAGCCTCGCGTGCAGCGGTCGAGATGCAATGTGCTGGGAAGTACTCAACGACACATGGGTCTGCCATCCACGTGGGCCAGCGAGGGCGAAAGCTTCAACCTCACAAGAAGACCAGTACGAAGATGCTCTGTATCGAAGTGAGGAAGAGCGTCACGAGTACGACTACCATATCGAGGCCAATCTCCGGACAATCGCTTTGCTCGAACCGATCGCTGCCAGGATCCAGGGCATGGCTGCGGAGGAGCGAGCGATATTCCGATTGCGTCCAGGCCTTGGTGGACAGAGCCGAAGCATTTATCAGCGCGTGATCAAGAAGGTTTATGGCCGCGAGCATGGCCTTGAAGTCATTGCAGCCTTGCACGACAATCCTGTGGTAGCTGTTCCCGTCGTCCTCGCTCGCCTGAAGCAGAAGGACGAGGAGTGGAAGCGTGCCCAGCGCGAATGGAACAAGGTCTGGAGAGAGGTCGACTCGCGGAACTTTTACAAGAGTCNCCCGTCGTCCTCGCTCGCCTGAAGCAGAAGGACGAGGAGTGGAAGCGTGCCCAGCGCGAATGGAACAAGGTCTGGAGAGAGGTCGACTCGCGGAACTTTTACAAGAGTCTGGATCACCAAGGAATCACCTTCAAAGCGGCTGACAAGAAGAACATCACCCACAAGGCATTCATTGCCGAGATTGAAGCGCGAAGGACGTCTCAACAGCAGCGTCGATTGAATTTGGACCCGGACCTTCCTCGCGCGCGGACGCAGCATCAACTCGCGTACGTCATGGACGACAAGAATGTGATCATTGACGTGCTCAAGCTGTCTTTTATCTACCTCGACCGAACTCCTTACTCCAAGCCGGACTCGGATCGGATTGAGGCGTTCCTGCGAACTTTTATTCCGAAGTTCATGTGCCTCGAACAGGCCGAATTCGAAGAGGCTCTCAAGGTCCACGCTGATGGTGCCTTCGTCGGAGGCGAAGACAATGACGGTGATTCTGACTCTGCCGATGAGCTGGAGGAGGAAGCGAGCCGCTTTGGTGGCGGAGAAGATGAGAACGATGCGAACAAGAACAATGGAGCAAATCGTGAAGACGTTGAAATGGCCGATTCTTCAATGCGAGGTAATGGCGAAGAAGGCATCGAGTCGACGATTCCTCAAGCTGAAGCGAACTGGATCCAGACAGACCTGAATACGGCTTTTGACAGCACCCAAGGCCTCAAGAATGGAAACAAGCTTGAGCCTGTCGGGCAGAAGAAGATCAATTTCTTCTGCAACTCGGCCTACTACGTCTTTTTGCGCTTGTTCCAGGTGAGTCTGGTTACAGTAAATGTAACTTCTCTCAGCTCTTGTGCTTGGGGAACTAACATTTGTGATTCCATGCTTTCCTAGGTGCTCTACTCTCGTCTGAAGAAGCTGAAGAGCATCAGCGAAGCGCTGGCGGCACAGTCCGACATATCTCGGAGACTCAACCCGATCGCTCTTGAGCTTGGGTTGCAAGACGGGACCACTTATCCATCGGCAGCCATCAGCTCCACCAAATCTGCGTCCGTCATCATCAATCCGACCGTTGGCATCACTGCTGAGACTGCCGGTTTGTTCCTGCCGCCTTCGCGGTACTACGAGACTCTCCTCGATTTGACGGAGAAGCTCTTGGAGAACGACATCGACCAGGGTGTATATGAGGAGAGTGTGCGATTCATGTACGGTATCGACGGGTACATCTCCTTCACTCTGGACAAGGTGGTCGGTGCCTTGGTCAAATCGGTAGGTGTTCGATATAGATCTGCTGGGGCCTGTTGTATTGCAGAGCTGACATAGGCACTTTCAATCTGTGCAGGTACAAACCATCACTACCGATCTGAAGAGTCAGGACTTGATGCACATCCTTGACCGCGACCGCGCACGCACTGGCGAGGACAACACCTCTTTCCGCCGTCAGATTGCGTCGCGTATGGCTGCGGAGGCTGTAGTTGGCAAGGAGGAAAACCTTTATCGGATCGAGTGGCAAGCCGACGATGGCGATATGCTGATGCAACTGCTCTCTAAGGACGATCTAACGCTCGATGATGCGAGGACGAACCAAGAGCAGTGGCTGTATTACATTTCGAGCTACTGTCTGTGGACAGACACCGAGGGCTTGAATGGGAAAGCACAGGCGCCTTTCCTCAGCAGGTATGTACTGACAGTCACCTCTACTGCTTCTCTGTGCTTTTGATGGGTACTGACACCAAACTTTGCGCCTTTATGTAGGAGTCTCCCACCCAAGCGTGAGAATGCTGTGGACGAGCCAGGTACCACGTACACAATCAAGAATGGTCTTGAGATCAAGGTCAGTCTCGTGATGTTTCGATGATCGTGAATTTTCTTTAGAGACTGACCTCTGTTCGACTTCGTACAGGTCTGCATTCGCACGTACCGACTGTTCTTTGTCGATGAGACGGAAGACGTCTTCGTCCGCCATGCGGTTTTGTCGGACCCTTCCAAGTATGAGGAGCGTATCCACAAGCTCAAGACGCGAAGAACAGACCGATGAACAGCTGGCTGGAGCGACGACGGCAGGAGATCGACCATCCGGAGACTTTTGAGCAAGCTGCCCCGGTTGAAGAACCGACTGAAGAACAAGAACCGGTCCAGCAACCAGAGGTGCCGAGTCAACCTGTCGCGACGGGAGATGAGACGGCGTCGATGCAGACCTCGACAGCCGAAGAGCCAAAAAAGGAGAGCGACGAGGCTAAGGCTCCAGAAGCTGACCCCAAAGTCAGCGACGGTGCAAATCCAGCGACCTGATGTGTTCCTTTTCCTCGCTCGTCGCTCATCTCTATTCATTCGCTATAAGTATCTCAAGAAGCTTGATGTTGTGTGTATAACCTCTCCGTCTCTCTCTCCTTCTCCCTCCTCTTTGTCCCTCGCTGTCTCCATCTTGGTGAGCGGAATGAATGAATGCAAAATATCTGGCGTCCTCTGTACATATGTATGCTGTGGCCTTGTACCGGGATATGAATCTGAAACAAGGGCGCATAAATATTTATCCCGCCGCCGGAGCCGAATTCGATTGATCGGGAAGTTGCAGTTTATACGTCACCGCCCGACCCACTCAGTACTCACCCCGCGTCCCCCCTCCCCCACCGCCTCTTCTTTGTCCTCGCCAGCATCGTCGTCAATCGAACAAGTGATGCTGAGGTGCGCCGACAGCTAGCTCGATCTAATAATCTGACTTCCCCACTTCTAGTACATAGTGGGGATGCACTTGCCGATATGGACTTGGCAAGCGTTTAAAACCCTCATTCGAGTCTTGCGCTGATGAGCGATGAGCAACGCAACACGTCTTAAAGCGGACCCACGCATTCACGCCGGCCCAACTTCTTTCCTCCCTCACGAACCTTGGACTCTTCCCCTCTTTCACATTTAGGATAAAGGGAGCCGTAAGGATACCTGCTTTGTTCCCGCCCAACCACCACCACGACATCTGCAGTTTGAAACCAAGAAACAATCCAACATGGCCGACCTCGAGAAGTCGGTATCGCCCCAGGGCACACTCCTCGACGGAGAGAAGAGCAAGAGCAAGAAGGACGAGAACAGCACCCAACTTCAAACGAAGGAGCTCTCTCCTTCCCCGGCTCGAACCGAAGAAAACCTCAGCGCTGCGCTAGCCAACCCACTTGAGGGCATCAGCCACGAGCAGCTCCTAAAGGATGCGGCACAGTTCTGTCGCGACCACGGCATGGAAGACCATATTAAGGATATGCAAAAGGGCGCCCTGGTCGCGCAGGATCCACTTTCTTTCGAGGAACTGGAAGAATTGGACGAACAGGATCGGGAGCATCTCAGGCGAGAGATCTCGCACAGGTGGAGCCATCCACGGCAGTTGTACACAATGACAGTGATGTGAGTTGCACCAGACCTGCTCTTCGTCTGTCTGAGGGGAACGACATCTCACCGAACTTATTCTGTCTCGCATATTTCATCTAATCGTCAGGTGCTCTGTCGCGGCGGCTGTTCAAGGCATGGACGAGTCTGTGATCAACGGTGCCTTGCTCTTCTTCCCGCAGCAATTCAGTGAGTAAACAGAGGGCGAGAAGAATGATGAGCTCGGGATCAGAGCTAACGCACTTGCGATACTTTCCTGTGATGGTCAGATATCAACTCCGGGACAGATCGTGACCAGTACGTCGAATTCTCTCTCCACGATACGCTCTCATTGATGTCATGCTTACAGAATTCCATCGCCCGGTCGTGTCACAGATGGATCGTTGGTCTTGTCGGAGCAGCGCCATACATCTGTTGCGCGTTCCTAGGTTGCTGGTTGACCGCACCGCTCAATAACTAGTGAGTGACGTGACTTCGTCATTTTGCCCCTTGTAGAGATACAGAGCTCATTCCCATCTTGCCTTTCAAAACGGAACGCGTTGATCAGCTTCGGACGTCGCGGCGCCATCTTCATCACAGCCATAATTTCTGCCCTCACGTGTTTCTGGCAGGTAAGTAGATAGTCCGCGCTCGTAGAGGGCCTCTTAGTCGTGCTTGCGAGGATTGCGGTGCTCACATTCATCCTCCTTCGCGGTCCTTCCTTCAGGGCGTCACGAACAGCTGGCAGGTTGGTCATGCTCCGTTTCCGACCCAATGGTATCAAAAAGCTGACCTTGCTCAATTTCTGCTGTCTCCCAAAAGCACCTCTTCATCGCTCGGTGAGTTAGCCTCGCGGTCAATATCCTCGACCTCAGAATACTGACCATTGATGTCCCTCCTATGCTCATGCCAGTCTCGTTCTCGGTCTCGGTATTGGTCCCAAATCGGCTACCGTTCCCGTATATGCCGCTGAGTGCGCGCCGCCATTGATTCGCGGTGCGCTGGTCATGCAGGTGAGTCTTCCCTTTTCTTCGAGTTTACCCTCCACGCAACAGATGTGCTGAATCCAGTATTCCTCCCTCTCTTCCACAGTGGCGTGAGTGCTTCTCGTGCGGGAACTTTCCTCGCAAACGCATCCTCTGACCTAGTCCGAACGCGTATTTGTGCCTTCTTCTCACTACAGAAACATGGACGGCCTTCGGAATCGCGCTTGGTTACGTAGCGTACGTGACCATTCTTCTGAACGTTGATTTGCTCGCGCTGACAACCGCTTCATCTCTGAATCTTACAGGGACTTGATCTTGTACCAAATTCCCGACAAGGAGGTAAGCGTCCGCTCGTCTGGCGCGTCCAGTTGCGATCAAGATATTTAGCGGAGCCCTGACCATCTTGATATCCCACAGTACGCAAGTGGCCATATCCGTGGACTGCCATGGCGATTGATGCTTGCATCAGCCGGTCTCCCTGCTATCTTTGTGGCTGCTCAGGTCTTCTTCTGCCCGGAATCTCCTCGGTTCGTCTCTCTCCAATTCTCCATCCTCACAGATTCCATCCGCCATGCGGTGACTTCTTGAGCTTACCTTGCCCTTTTCTCATCGCAGATGGCTTATGAAAAAGGGTCGCTATGCCGAAGCGTACCAGTCTTTGCTGCGACTTCGCAACTCGCCCGTCCAGGCCGCTCGAGACCTGTACTTCGCTTATGCTCTGCTTGTCGAGGAGGAGAAGATCGTCCGAGGTCGAGTGCTCATTCTTGAGCTGTTCACCATCCCTCGCAATGCTCGTGCCACGTACGCTGCTCTCTGGTGAGTACTTTGTTTCTATGGCGCGCTCTGTCCGATACAGGGTTTGGAATCTCTGTGTTCGAAATTAACGCGTCTGCTTTCTTCCCTGGCCTTGCTTTTTCCAGGAACATGTTCGGTCAGCAATTCGTGAGTACATGCTCTTTGAACCATATCCATAGACGAGGTCTCTGCTAACCACAACTTTCATAAATTTGCAGTGCGGTGTGAACGTGATTGCCTACTACAGTTCCTCGGTCCTGTCCGAAGCAGGACTCTCCGACATTCAAGCGTTGCTAGGCTCGTTCGGTTTCGGTGCCTTGAACTTCCTCTTCGCTAGTGAGTCTTTAGACGGAATGCGAATGCTTTCCATGTGGAGCAATCATCCTAACCGCACCGTTCTATCCCACTCCTCCAGTCCCCGCTTGGTTCACCATTGACACGTACGTGGACCCAGATCTCTCTTTGCCCACACTTTAGCTGACTAATCCTTCACCTCTCTTCCTCCTCAGGTACGGACGAAGGTCGCTGCTGCTCTTCACATACCCCTTCCTGGCGATATCCCTTCTCCTCACAGGTTTCTCCTTCTTCATCCCGCTCGAGACGCACAAGGACGCGCGAATTGCTGTCGTCCTCCTCGGCATTTACCTCTTTGCATGCTTTTACAGCCCCGGAATGGGTCCTGTGCCTTTCACGTACGCCGCCGAGGCGTTCCCGCTTTACATTCGTGAAGTCGGAATGTCGCTTGCCACGGCTGTTCTTTGGTTCTTCAACGCGGTGCTGGCGGTGACGTTCTTCAAATTGAAGGGTACATTCACTCCTCAAGGTGCCTTTGGGTGAGTGATGATTTGGAAAGGGAGCGGATTCCCCCAAGGCTAGCGGTGCTGACAGGTTTGACTGTGTGTCTTGTTGGGCAGCTGGTACGCCGCATGGTGTATCGTTCTCTGGATTGGCGTGTTCTTCTTCATGCCGGAGACGAAGCAGCTCTCCCTCGAAGAGCTCGACGCCGTGTTCAGCGTTCCTTCAGGGAAGCACGCTGCTTTCCAGCTCCGCCAGCTAGGTAAGCTCGCGCTGCTTTCTGCTTCGCTGATTGATGCCCGCGTCTAAACCAAATTTTTGTTCTCTCTCCACGTCTGGTCCTGACTTCTATAGGATACGGCTTCCGCAAGTACATCCTGCGGCAGAAGGGTCTCGAGAGGGAGGAGCTTTACGAGATCGATCCTACTGTCAAGCGACATGCCGTGCCAGCGGGCGGCGGAGGATAGGGCGACTACGCTTTATTGCAGCTCTTTGCGCTGAAGACTCGCGGGGTGCGCCGGACATTTTGGCGCGTACTTGTTACGACTTCCCTGGGCGTCACCTTCAAAATCATCTCCAAGATCTTTACGACTGCAACACGCACCCTTTTCATCCAATGTACTATTTGATACGCTGTTATCCCCTTGCTCGAAAATGAAATTCAGTTGAATCCAATAGCGAAGGGGAAGAGTCTATACGACTGAGATACAAAGTGAAGGCCGAAGGACTTGGAGATTTCGATCAAGCTGAGCGAACGGTCTTGTGCAGGAGCTGTACGTACCACAAAAGAGTAAAAGTCAGGATGAGCATTGAGTAATGGCACGGCGAGCGGCTCTCGAGGGTATCGGGAGATCTTCCAGCATCCTCACCTCGCAAACAGCTTCAGCGCTGCCCCAGCTGGACTGATATCCAGTCCCACCGAACCTGTGTGTTGGAACAAGGACACTTAGTAGTGAGCAGTCACCTCGGGGGGGCTCTTTCAGAAGATGGACAAAGCAGCGAAGACAATACATACCCATAGCACCAGACGATTGCGGTACCATCCAAGCCCGTGTCGTCACGTTCAATTCGTGGACCTCCCCTGCGACTAGGTCGAAGTCCTACACCAACTGCGAAGATATCGACTTGGTCTTGTAACGGCGCTGACAGGTCTGCGTCTGGTTTGCGGAGTTCGGGAATGATGGGTAGGACACGACGGAGGATCGCATCTGTTGTTTCATCCTGTGGGTTTGGGTCGCTGTGGAAAGAAAAGATGCCCCGTCAGTGTGTGGCGAGATTGTGAGGGTGAAGAATGGAGGAGAAGTGGGAAACGTACATATCGTCAGGTACCCGCGTTCCGCCTACGACACAAGTGCCGTCCGAAAAGGGAAGGCAGTAGATGTCTCGGAAGCCATCCTCGTTGACGCGGCTGATACCGACCGGCCCACGCCACGGAGCTCGGATGCGCAGGACCTGTCCCCGGAGCGTGAAGTCTTTAGCTTTCTCCTCATTGTCTGCCTCCGTGAGCTTGTGGTTCTTGGGTAAGTAGTGGCCTGTGGCAACTACGATAGCATCGGGATGTTTACCAGCAAGAGCTTCGCGCGTGATTGGGGCTGAAATAGCGGAGGCGATGCTTGCGAAGCGAAAAGGGGGAAGAGTTACACCCCCCAGTTCACGGAAGCGGGAGAGGAGCCAGGGTAGGTAGGTCCGAGTGTCAATGTCGAGCGTGCGGAAGGTACAGCTGTGGTCGGAGTGAGGAGCCTTCTCGAGAACGCGGAACTGCAGAATCCGGTAAGAGATTGAGATCGTTCAGACTGCTTTCCGTGCAGGTCCCATACAAGGGTTGCCACATAACATTCCACACGGTCACTCACGTCCGGATAGTAGTCGAACAGGCCTGTCCAAGGAGGCGATGATTCTCCTTTTTTTGATGTCGCAAAATGTTCGATCTGTTCCACCCAGTAGAGCGGGGCGGGGAAGTAGGGTGACTGCTCCTGGGAGAAATGCTTCTCAAGCCTGACCAGGCGATCGTAGGTCTTTTTGACGACAGTCCCCATGAACGGCTCGTTGGTGTCCGTGACATGATGTGCTGTGAAACAGAGGAGAGACCACATTCAACGAGGTTGGCATTGGAACATACTGAACAGGGACAGCAGACTACGTACCTCCCGCCCAAATGCTAGCATAGCTGGCTGGGTACGCCTTGAGCGCCTGCTGGAGTTCCGTCTGACTCTGTTCAGGGCTGAGCTGACGATCGACTTCTCGTGGCAGATATTCCGAGGCGATGATGACTTTGAGATCAGAAGTTTTGCCTTGCGACTGTTCCTTATGCTGTTCGAGCAGGTGGATACCGGTGCTCAGACCGATGACGCCTCCACCGAGGATGAGGACTACCCTTGGGTTGGGCATTTCTGGGATGGTGGGGAAAGAACGAGGGATGGAGCTAAGGTGGGCAGAATAGAGGGGAAAGAAGGGTGAGCAAGACTGTGAAAGATGTTCTGTGGTCAGAGTCAGTCAGGTTCGCGCCGACGGCAAGATGGTGAGCGACGGGACGATGGAGTCATCGTGAGATCGACGGTAATAGAAATAGGTGCACTTCAGATGAAAACTCTGGCAGCAAAACACCATCAGCGAGCGATCAGGCAAGGAAGCACGGCTGGTCCTCTCTAAACTCGAGTGCGTTGCGCTTTCCCGTTTCCCTGGCAGTGGAGACCTTGCGATGCTTTGACAAGGCGGCGGTGAGGTTGTGAGGTGTTCTGATTTCTGTGGCTTATTTGTACGCTGGTGCTGCGAAAAGAAAAGTGTCTTCTCGGCCGAAAGAAAGACGAGACCCTGCCGTGTGTACGATGCAGACTTGCAGAGCGTCTCAACAGCAAGGCTTGTCACCTCGTCGCTTTCCTCCTTGAGCCTCTCTTCCAACACCATCCGCAGCACCTCTACCTTCGCACCGCACACACAACACGCACCCCCTCCAACGCGCAGGAATCACCACAGGATCTGTGCCACGTTTCTATATCAGCACCGCATCGTCTGGAGCCCGCCGCCGCCCGACGCAGAACAACCCACCGTCAACCAACCCCCAAACCCTCCACGCGATAGGAGCCGAAGAAAAAGCGAAGAAAAATTATTCCAGGTGAGCCACTTGTCAGAGCCATTACTCCCCTTGCAGCAGCAGCGGCGAGTGTGGCTCATGGAGGGCGGCGGAAGGAAAGTATCGAAAACTGACGCGTCCTTTTTTCTCTGTTCTCTTTCTCGATGCGCCGACACCATCCACTTTGCCAGATAAGCATCTCGCCATGACAGACCAACAACAACCCGAGGTTGATCTCGACAACATCATTGATCGTCTGCTGGAAGGTACGTTCTTAGACTGATGTCTCGCTGTGTATGCTCGCTTATGAGCTCTGACATCCATTCCTGTTCCTTGCTTCAAACAGTACGAGGGTCACGACCAGGGAAGCCCGTCCATCTCGAGGAATACGAGATCAAGTACCTATGCTTGAAGGCAAGGGACATTTTCATCAACCAACCTATCCTCCTTGAGCTGGAAGCACCGATCAAGATCTGCGGTAAGTCGCATTCACTCTGCCACTTTTTGCCTCCCTACCAAAACTGACTGGCATACATGTTCAACCAGGTGACATTCACGGACAATATTACGACTTGCTGCGTTTGTTTGAGTACGGAGGCTTCCCACCAGAGGCAAACTACCTTTTCCTGGGCGACTATGTCGACCGAGGGAAACAGTCACTTGAGACCATCTGTCTGCTGCTTGCATACAAGATCAAGTACCCCGAGAACTTTTTCATCCTGCGCGGAAACCACGAGTGCGCATCCATCAACCGCATTTACGGCTTCTATGACGAGTGTAAGTTGGCTTCGCAGTTCACTCTCAGTGTGGACCATCTCCGTATCAGCTCTTAACTTCCCTACTAAACTGCCATTCTCAATCCATTCTTTTTAGGCAAGCGGAGATTCAACATCAAGCTCTGGAAGACCTTCACAGATTGCTTCAACTGCCTGCCCATTGCTGCCATCATCGATGAGAAGATCTTCACCATGCACGGTGGCTTGAGTCCAGACTTGCAGTCCATGGAGCAGATCCGGAGAGTAATGCGTCCCACAGATGTGCCAGATACAGGTGAGTGACGCACAAAACTGCCACCATGCGCTACCATGACCTTCCTCTGACCAAATGACTCGCATTTTTTTGACACGACAACAGGTCTACTCTGCGACCTGCTATGGTCTGACCCAGATAAGGAGATCTCTGGGTGGTCAGAGAACGACCGAGGTGTCAGTTTCACGTTCGGGCCCGACGTCGTTACACGTTTCCTGCAAAAACACGACATGGACCTTATCTGCCGGGCGCATCAAGTTGTGGAAGACGGGTACGAATTCTTGCAAAGCGTCAACTGGTCACGCTCTTCTCGGCACCAAACTACTGTGGAGAGTTCGACAATGCGGGGGCAATGATGAGTGTAGATGAGACATTACTGTGCTCCTTCCAGGTACGTAACTTTCAGAGCAGCTGATGCCGCGAACGTGAAGGCTACATAGTGAAGGATGGCGCTGACGAATTTTAATCTTAATCGGCACTTTCTCCTGCAGATCTTGAAGCCAGCGGAGAAGAAGCAAAAGTACGCATATGCGGGAATTAACATGGGCCGGCCTGTGACACCTCCCCGCAAGCCCAAGAAGAAGGACCAGAAGTGAAGTGGCGCGTCTGCGCTCTTCCGGCACCGATATTACGGACGGACAACGCAGAAAGGAACTTGGACCTGTGTTCAACCCACAGGACTGTTCCACATTTTGCCACTTCTCTGCGTACATACAATCCAGAATCCCCGCTCCGTTCCTGTCGCACGGTATCGTTTTCAACAAACGGCTCTTGCGCTCACGGTATCAACTCTATCGGATCTTTCAGCATGGCAGGGTCGGGAAGCGTCGATTCTGTCGATCTAGAAGGTTCCGCTCTCCTCTCTTTACGGACGACTTCCCACTTCCACAGCTCTTTTCTCGCCCCGGTTTTCCACTCTCTCTTCTTCTTCACCCTCTCAAGATCGATCGCAAAGTCTTCCTCCAGCAATACTCCTTTTTTCTCCATCCTCTTTCTCGCTCGCGCTCTCTCTCTCTCTCGACATGCTTCCTATCTCATCTCACGTGCGCCGACATTTCCTTCGCAACTTTGCTCCACCGAGCCCTTCCAGCAAGCGCACGAATCTGGTCACCTCAAACTTCAAGACGAAGAAAGTCACTGAATGTCGAAAATCTCGGCATCCGTCTGTTCTCGGTCCCTCTTTCGTCGCGATTTCACTTTCAACAAGACGCGACACAACTCGAAATTCGCTAGGACTCTTTCAACATGGAGACCTGCGTACAGGAGAGAATTCAACTTCCTTTCTCCCATGTGGAAGCCAACCCTTCTCGAAACATAAACGGCTTTCCGACAATCACACGTCAAAGACAATCAAAATTCTCTTCTTTTCCTCTGGCTCTTCAACACGAGTCAGAAGCGGGCCGGAACCATCAATGCAGCAAGACGACGGCATTTGTACCCTGTTACCTCCGCCCTTCTACACAACCATCTTTCAACACGATGGATCTTCAACGGGGCAACCCCCCTTCCTCAAGACTCATTCAACACAGAGGACCTGCGTATAGGGGAGGAATTCAACTTCCATCTCCAGCTGTGGATGCTCAACACATCCACCTTCTCAATTATCTGTCCTCTCTTCTTTTTACCTTTCTGTCCCTCTGACTTCCCCAAATCAAAGCCTCCCCATTGTCGTCGGTTGTTCCTTGTGCTCGCCAAAACTCGTTCCTCTCCACCTTGGCCCTCCTGCCTCGGTCTTTTAACCTTGTTCCAGTCTCCCGCCTTCTTCCCTTTCGCCTGCCTTCTCCCTTCCTCAAAGCGTCAGGAAATGCCAAGGGCTTCTCAAAACGTAGGCGAAAAGTTTTCGAACGATGGGCGATGTCGAGATGTGAACAGAATCGAGCCGAGGTAAACCTGAGAAGCCTCTTTGGCGTGATCTGAGAGAAGACCTTGATGAGCTCCACCGCCAGTCTACTCGCTGGGCCCATCCCACCTGCGGGTCAGGCACGTCTATGTATACACCACGCCCGGGATTCAATAGTGGGTCCCGCGCTGCTCTCAAAATGCCCGTCCAGCGTCCCAGCGCCCAAGATGGAACAGGATAAACTTTTGCCCCACAGATGCGGTCGCAGCAAGATCTGGGTTCGGGACGTCATCGTCACCAGCCTTCCGCCTGTTGCCGAGTTGGGCGGTGGACCATCGATAGCTGGGTATTCGTCCTCGTGGGCAGCGACAATCCATACTCACGACCACGATCTCCCTCCCCCCTCCTCGACCTCTTTTCTGCAGATATCAAGCCTATATCACTAACACCTCTGACGTTCGGAAAATGGCCCAGCTCCAAGCAAGTCCACCCCCACATTCACCTTCCTCTCAAAGGCCGGCCTCCTCCTCATCCTCATCTATGGAATTCCCGGAGTCGCCGCGGGATCCAGACGCCTCTCCAGCTGAGGCGCAAGCCGATCTGAAGCCTTCGAACTTGACGCCTGATCCAGAGACGCCCCTGGTGTCCATCCTCTGCAACCCCAAGAATGGTTCCAACGTCGCCGGCGCCGGAGAGCTCACCAGACCTACCATCGCCATACCCGAAGCAGACGCGTCCGCTGATGCCAATGCTGATGCCAACAAGTCGTCTGGTGGTATCTCACCTACGGCCACATTCTCTGCCATCAAGAACGCCTTCTCACGCAAGTCATCGTCCAACATGAGGAAGCAGGCTCAGTTGGAGAAAGCGAACGCAGCGAGACCGCTTGGCAAGTCCTTCAAGCGCGACGGACCTCCACCTCTTGATGCGCAGGGCAAGATTCAGGGCGCGCCTCTGCTCGATGCCGATCCGCGTACAGCCTCCTCGGATCAAGAAGATGTCTTCGAAGGAGGGAGCTCGAGCGATCTGTCTAGTTCAGTCGATTCACTGTCGCAAGCCTCGTCTTCGTCTCCTCTGCTGGGCCTGTTGGTCGGAGAACGGTCAGCAATGGGTCCGTTGGCCCTTCGACATCAAATCGATCTGGAAGCGCAGGACTACTCCGGTCAATAAGCAACGCGTCCTCGGTACAATCAGGGTCCTCCAAGAGTTCCCAATCAGGGCCTGACGGTCGCCGAGGATCAGCTCACACCATTCGATTCTGTCCTCTTCCCGCTACGGGCCGGTTGAAGCGTGCAAACAGTATAACCATCGGTATTGCCGCTCGTAGTCAAATTCTACTGTCGCAGGGCAAATGGACCGGTACGCGCGGTCAACAGCAGTCCTGGACGCAAGGAGGTCCTTCGACACCCTCGCGCTCCGGTGTTCACCCTACCGACTCTCGCTATTCGGGTTTTCAGGACCAACGTGCGGCGGCGTGGTACGAAGCGGGAGGCGATGTGCCTGCGGATGTGATTGACGTCGGAGCGGAATTGCGCAAGGTGGGGATGAAGGCATGGAGAAGGATGCGCGGAGAAGACAGGAAGGATGAACCGACGATTCCCGAGATGCCTACCGCGGCGTCGATACCAAGAAGGAGTCTAAATACCGGACAAGAAGTCCAATGCAGAAGACGATGCGTCGCAGTCGAGCAATTCTTCCAGGCGGACGTATGAAGCGGACGAGAATGATGCCGAGGCTGATGGCATGAAGACACCCAGAGCCAGATCAGGTCCACACTCAACCCAGTCTCTCATCATGCCGTTGACTAGCCAGGATGCGTCTGGAACAGTGGTTACTGCCCAATGAAATAAAAACCAACTTTACCGCATTTGCTTGCAAGGTCATGAGCTCTAGCTATATTCGCAGAGCGCGTCTGTGTTGATGTGGGACATCAGGCATCAGAAGAGGCAGAATCGATCGCTGAGAGCTCAGTGGTCGGTCTTCGCCAATGTAGTGAAACAGTGGGATAATTATTGTGATGCTAAACATAGGAAGAGCGGCACGGACAGCTTGCTTAAGCGCTTAAGCTTAAGGCTTAGTTAAGCCTTAAGGCTTAACACGCAGCTTCCATCAATATTAATGACTATAACATATGCGATTATGTACACCGTGAATCATGGTAATCTTTTTGCAAACAAAGAAGCATCATAGTAGTAGTAGTAGTAGTAGTAGTAGTAGTAGTAGTAGTAGTAGTAGTAGTAGTAGTAGTAGTAGTAGTAGTAGTAGTAGTAGTAGTAGTAGTAGTAGTAGTAGTAGTAGTAGTAGTAGTAGTAGTAGTAGTAGTAGTAGTAGTAGTAGTAGTAGTAGTAGTAGTAGTGTAGTAGTAGTAGTAGTAGTAGTAGTAGTAGTAGTAGTAGTAGTAGTAGTAGTTGTTCAATAATCTAAGGCCAAAACGCTATCAGTTCAGAGTATCAAATATCAAGCGTCAGCGTCAACTATCAACAGTCTACTATAGTTATGGTCATGTTATGTTAAGCGTTATTAAGTTGCTTAACAGATATGTAATATGCTCCCAAGCAAAGATTTTGAGATTCGAGAAGCTTATAAGTATTAAATGTTATGTTAAGCCTTAACGCTTAACCTAGCCTCAAGCCTCAAGCCTGAAAAGTTAAGAGTAATTATCTGGTTCCCAACAGCAGGCAGCAGGCAGGAAGCAGATAATATGAGATGCTAGTAATCATGAGTAGTATCTATCGATGCAGTAGTAGACTATGCGATTATGTACATATATAGTAGTAGCAAGTAAATAATCGATACTACTCGTCTTGTAGTGGTAGTCAAGCATAAGTTGATAGTTGATCGTTGATAAATCAGTCAATGATAGTCGATAGTCGATAGTCGATATCTCATATCTAGTCAATTATAAATTAGCTCATAGTCAATAGTCAGTAGTTTAGAGTTAAGCGCAATCTACGATCGGCGTTGTCAAGCACGAAGTGCAGTAGTAAGTAGTAGCAGTAGAAAATAATCCGCCGTGCGCGGTGCATCGCTTAAGGCTATGTTAAAAGCAACCTGCTGAAGCCTTAAGCCTTAAGCCTTAAGTATTAAGTATTGAGTGTTAAGGCATATTAAAAGCGTTTGAGCAGTCGTTGAACACCCGGGATTTTACTTTGACTTTGCCTCAGGCGGTCTTTTCCGCTCAACGCTCAACTTCTTGCAGTATTGAATATTGAATGTTCGTGCTCGGGTCGTGTGCGGCAAGAGCCTGTGCCCTTCTCTCATTCAGCGCTCAGGCAGGACTGCTGCGATGATGCTGATTGCTGGGCGATGGGGCGATGAGGTTCGTACACGCGGTCAGAGCATCCTATACTTCCCATACTTACGAGTACATGCCAATGGCCAGCATGTGCTGCTTCCGTTTTTGCTTCCCAAGCTAACGACTGCCCAGCCCTGGCCCCTCATTTTTTGAACCACTAAGGTTTTGGGGAAGATTAAGCACACGCAACCCAAGAGGTTCAAAGAAGGGTCTGACCATAGAAACTGGCTCCTCCTAGTCTCCTAGACTCCTCCTTCTCCCAGCTTCCTTCATGTCACACCGACAAGGCCCATCACAACACTGACCCCTTGTATTCATGCCCTTCCTCTGCCCACAAGTCACATCCTTCATAGGATAGTTATCAACATCAAGGCATGAGTCATTCCGGAAGTATCGAAGCTGCTCTCGATGCCGCTTGCACCCGGCTGGAGGTGGTTCTGGCTTTCGGCTGACTTCCAGAAGATCGTCAACGCGTCAACACTGACCTTACCTCCATTCTGCCATTACTCTGACCTGTCTGTATCTTCTCCCATCCCTTTTTCCAAGGCTGACTGACTCTTATGTATCTATAGCAGGAGTATTTGATGAGAGACTGGACTGATATATGAGGTCATTTGGAGCCTTTCTGTCCGCTCTGTGCGCTTGCGATACTTGGATGGCAGTTGGCACACCTCACGCTCATATTCTCTTCCATCCATCTCCATTGCTCACCCTCTTTTCTTTCTGACGCCTTCTTACTCCTCCTGAATGTCTTTAGTGTATGCATCTTTGAAATACAGCTGCTCTTTTTCTTTCACGGCAATCTGGACCTCTCTACCGCGCCGTCAAGCTCTACAAGCCCTTCTTGGCTTGTGGGACCCGTTTGCTTTCTGGTGCTCACACCGGCGGAATGGTATGAACAGCTCTGAAATTTCTTTCAGAGCATCCTTATATACTAACGCACCATTCTCACTCTCTCCCGTTGTGCTGCAGAGGTTTTCTGGGCCCACGTCGCGGTGGATGGTCTCCGCTCCTTGTTCATTATGGTGAGTACCTACTTTCTCCCTTTCTGACCGCACACAACAACCAAACACTCTTCTAATATCATTTCCTAACTCTACAGTATACTGTGATTCCGTAGAGGTTTTGTTCGTCTCGCTGAGAATCTCTGGGCCATCACAGCGGATGTTATTGCTGTTTCTGTCTCATCTTCATAATACATCAAATGTCTTCTATTCCTTACTACGCCCCATTCTCTGATTCAAATTCTGATCTGAAGGTCTCTATGAGCTCGCAATGAACATACCTTTCAAACGCACCCATTTTTGTTTTGACGTTTGGGATGAAAAAAATCGAGGTGCACTTGATATACACAGAAGTGCCTGGTGGTGTTTGTTGCGCGGACGTGCCTTACTGTCTGTCAAAATGGATCACCACAGACGACCACACAACCACTCAGAAATTGAAGCATAACAAATTTAGTATCTACGAGCTGGTATCATGCCAGAGACCTCTCCTGCGAAGTATGAGCGTGTTGCGAGAAGTATTGACTGCACAGGGTCGTATAAACAGCTGGGAATGGCATTGGAATCGAGTTGGAATCGATTCCATGTTGCTTCACAGTGAACTGGCCATTAATCACTAACGGCCACTCTTTCACCAAATGCATCAAGAAAACTCCTGCTGATTCCTTTCCATGCCATACTCTTGGTTCTATAGCTGCTATGCAATCCAAATATGAGGCTGTTTTGACCGAGAACAAGGGTTTTATGATTCCAATTGAAATGTGAGAAGGATACACGGTGCCATACTGGATTGACTATGACCAACAGCGCCAAAGACGTCCTAGATCGATCCAAGAGGGCTGTAAGGGGAGAATGAGTCAATTCGAGTCAGGAAACCATGGTGATAGCCTGAAAGAAGAAGAATGGAATATGTGAGAGATCCAGAAGCAAGTGAGAATCAGTGGCATCTGGGAGTCAAAATACAAACAGTCTTAGCTCTCTTCAACACCAGGAAAGCAGAACACCAGATCCTCGCGCGATATCCTGGCTCCAGAGGATATTTTCCCGCTTTGATCCGAGTTTGAGCGTTGTGGAGCACAAATTGACCGGATGGCATCCTGAAAGCAGAATGGGAATGGGGACAAATAAAATGTTCAATTGCTCGTAATCCCTGTAGATACATCAGAAGGGGGAGCAAGGAGATTCAGAAGGAAACAAGATGGAATACATCACTGGATGATAGGGAGAACAGTTAGCTATAAGGGAGAAGCGTCAGCTATAGAGGTAAAAGGCGAATCGAATCTCAGCTTTCCAGTCATTCTGGATTTCTTTGATCGACCGCTGTGGAGCAATGCTGCGGTCAAAAGTGTCAGTTCAAGTTGCATTATGTTTATGCAGTATAATACTATCGAATAAGGCTGAGAAGAGTAGTCTGTGATAGCTGATTTGCGATAAGATCGCTGACAAGGTCAGTATAGCTGGAGGGTGGTTAGATGTCAGTTCCAGTCAGTGGTCAGTAGCACAGCATCAACATGTCCTAATGACCTCAAAATGAACAGCGCCCTTGATCATTACCCGATGAGGCGCTGGGCAAAATTTGAGGAGAGGGTTGCCCTGGAAAGCGGAAGAATGTGAGGGTTATCGAGGAAGGGAAAGGGGATGGATGCTGAATTATCATGCTCTGGGGCCACATGGTGCCGAGGTGCAGGGGCGGTATGAGGTACAGCGTGGGTGATCGGGGTGACTCTGAGACGATGCGGGAGGAGGAGTCAAAGAAGAAGGAGGCGTCTCCATAACCTCTTAGCAAGACGCCCCCCGCCGCTTCCCAAAACCTAAGAGGGTTCAAAAATGATGCGCCACAGGTGCGACTGCCATTTGCGCTTCCCCTGACCACACCTCGCTTGGAGCAGGTTTCACACACAGGGGAGCAGCTAACGACACACCCACTGCAGGCTGCAGCAGTACAGAGCGAGCACAGATAAGCGAGTTGCGAGCAGCAGTTAGATGGGGAACGCTAGCACACGGACACACTTCTTCTGTGTCAAACGGGGAGAAAACAAGGGGAGGACACGGGGGGATGCACTGGTGCAGTACCACGAGCGGCTTAGTCCTGGTGCTGCTTCTATCTGCTCCTACCTGCTAACTACTGCGTGGACTAGCTGACCTCCTTCCTTTAATAGCTTCATTCAGACGCCCGTTCGATTCGCTAACCCGTAGATCCTTCCCCATTGCCCATTACAGGCAACTCCTCTCCTAGACCTCCTCCCACGCACCATCCTTCTTCCTTCCTTCCTTCCTTCCTTCCTCCCTCTCTCTCTCCACCCTAACCAACCCAGAACGCTCTTTCGCCAGAGTGTGACCCTCGGACATCGGCCTCCAGGCTCAAACTTTTACACTCGAGAACATCCGTCGGCAGCGAGCGTAGCAGTGACGATCACCAAAGGATCTCTCTTCTCGCCCGACTCGAAGACTAGAAGTTCTGGTCGTGACCTCGAGCTCAAGCCCATTCTCGCCCTCGCCTTCCCTATCAGAACGGCCGCGAACGCTGAGCATGATCAAACACGACTCGCCCTCATACAGCAGCACCAACAACAACTCACAGTCACACCACCGTCCGTCATCACCCTTCCAGCGTCAAGCGAACGTATCCTCCTTCAAGAGCGCAGCGCCGGCATCATCAGCAACATCGACATCCACTGGAGACTGGTATCACCCAATGTACCAGCAGCAGCAACAGCAAACCCTGCCCGGCCTGAGAGCTTCATTCTCAGGCCAGGGTGGAACGGCTCCCGGCGCTGGCAGTGCTTCCCACTCCAACCCTTACTCTTCATACAGCCACAACACGTATTCTCACGGCGCCCCACCCTTGCCCAGCCCAGCTTCATCAAATCAAGGAGGACCCACACAGTCCGGTGGGCATGCTCATCCTGGCCACTCTCCTCTAGCTCCGGATATGGCCGCATGGGGTAACACGCAAGGAGGAGTCAGACCGCACACTGCCGACGCATACTTCGGGAACGGCTACAATGGCTTCAACGCGCAGACGCAACAGGCACTGCCGCCACCTTCGCAGCCCCAAGGACCAGCAGCTAGACAGTCGGGACCCTCGTACGGCCCAGGCTCAAACCGCGTGTTCGCTTACATGCCATCTACCGATGATTCCCCTGGCGCTGAGGGCGCCTACGCAGCTCACCCATCATCTGCAGGCGGACCCGGCGCATCGCCTTATGGCGCCTCCTACACAACTGGCAGTTCAACTCCATACACTTCCAGCACGGCTCCTAACACCGCGACGAGCACGGCCCCCAGCAGTGCGGGCACAGGCGCAACATCATCGGCGTCTGCTCATAAGAAGCGGCCGAGGAGAAGATACGATGAGATCGAGCGCTTGTACCGCTGCAACTGGCCGGGTTGCACGAAGAGCTACGGGACCCTGAATCACCTGAATGCGCATGTCGCAATGCAGAAGCACGGCGCAAAACGATTGCCAACCGGTAAGCGACTTCAAAGACAGTTTCACACAAACAATGGGTCGCAGTCATCGCTGACAGAGCTTTGCATTTCCTGTTGAATGATCAACAGAATTCAAGGATATGCGTCGGGCATGGCGTAAAGCAAAGAAGGACGATGAGAATCGACGGAACTCGAGTGCGCATGTACAGATCAAAACAGACGAGGATGTGTTCCGCGGTAGTCGGATGGGCAGCCTGCCTAATCCAGGCGCATTCTACCCGAACGTGGCTCCCGGCGGGATGTATCCACCTCCTTCCAGATCGTACGGCGCATACCCACACCCGCCACCAGCGCAATTACCAACAGAGTCGGGATACCCCGGTCCGCCCACTTCGGCTGGAAGCAGTGGAAGCGGGAGTGGTAGCGGAACTGGCGGCGGAGGAGGTGGACATATGCTCCCTCCCTTCCCCGGTCGAAGCAATAGCGTAGGGACGGCAGCAGGGTACGGGATGCACCCGACGGGAATGGCTGCTTCTTCCGCGGCCGCAAACCATGACCACTACGGCAACGGCGGCTCACACGGGTATCCTTCTCACGGATGGAGTCAAACACAGTCCGGTGGAGGAGGTAGCGGACCGCACCATCACCATCAGCAGCAACAGCAGCAATCGAGCGCACCGACTTCGTCGGCTGGTCCGGGTGGTCCGAGCGGGCTCGGCGCGTATCTGATGGCTCATCGCGGCAGCATCTGAGAAGGGTCGCTCAGCACGCGTTGGCCCCGTCCTTTCAGACAACGTGATAAACTCATTGGCCCCGTCAGTGTAGCGCACCTGCGGCCGCTCTCGTCAAAGGGCATTACAGACCTGTTTTGCCTCAAACTTCCATTAGCTCTGGGACGGAGTCGGGCAGGCTCGTAACGACGAGTACTGCGCCCCCGTCCCGTCTCTTTCTTCACTCCCTCTCACCTTTAAACCTCCCGTAACTTTATGAATTCTGTCGTTCGCGCGCGGCCCGCCTTGTACTAGATCATCTATTCTTCACTATCACCTCTTTGACCTCAAACGCTCAGCGTCTGTTCGCTTGTGTTGCTTGCTCCCCCAAATACAGTTATATTTCATGACCACGACTCCCTATGGGAACAGCCGCCCGCTCGTTGGCCATCATTGCGAGCCGTTAATTTGCATGAGCAACCTCGGACGACATCTTCTTTAGCCGACCTCCCGTACCATTCGGACCTTCCTCTTCACTGCCCGTGCTCCACAAATCAGCATCATCCAGCTCGGCAGGCATCCCGCTCGGTCGAGTACGTATTCGAGCAAACGAGTTACGTCCCCCGCGACGGCCGGGTTTGCCTGGCTGCACCGTACCTCCTCGACCTGCGATCGTCGCGCGAATGACAGCACTTCGACGCCAAGTGCCAACTCCAAGACCTGTAATCCCAGACGAGAACCCTACACCCGCAGCTCCGCCAGCAGACATGGCCGCCGCCGAAGGCGAGAACAGGCCGGCTCCGAGACTGGCCCCTGGCTTGTTTGCCATCGCTCGCTTAAGGACGGACAAAAGAGTGCTGTGATCATGTGCACTGATGCACCGCAGGTGGAGCAGCATGATCCCATTCTCCGATGTCTTGTTCGTTAGACCCCACCGGTACCCAAAGCTGAGCCAATGTTGGACGTGAAAGAGGTCGAATGCGTCAAGCTCTGCAGCGCCAGAGCGGGGTCGTTGGTCAACGTGCTTGGATCAACGATGGTCCCGAAAACCCTTGGGGTCGCGCGAGCCTCCGGGTTGGAATGCCAGCGAGATGCGATCGAATGGGAGGTTTGCTTCGAACTTGGCCGTTTGACTACTCGACGCCGGCGGGGCGCCCGTTTGATCCGTGGTAATCGTCCTCAAGGCATCAAGGAAGTACGTCGGGACGGAGGCTGGAGCTGAAGCGTCTGCTGCAGCGTTTCCGCTCGAATCTTGACCTTTGTTACCGGATGCCAGAGCGGGTACGCCCATCTCCATCTCGCCACTCAGACCTTGCTCGACGTCTATCCCGGCGCTTGTCATGATACCAACTCCCAAACCTAGCCCATCTTCCCCTCCTGTACCGCTTGAGGTCAGCGCTGCGTTGGCAGCGTAGCTACTGGCAGCCAACCAGCGGCCGAGCACCAGATTCCGGCCCTCCTTTCTTCCTCAGGAGACCCATTCTCCATCCACAGATCACCAACCACCGCCGCTTCCATACTCCCAACCCTGAGACTTCTGAGTTTTTCCCAGAGCTTTAGCCGTCGGCTTGTAGACGTAGACCCAGCTCTCAAAGAAAGGCTGGGCATAGGTCGAATCAAACGGAACCGTCTTCACTCCGCTACTGGACGGCTGTGTCGCTGATGGTCCCCGACCGGAATGCCCAAGGTACTGAGACGTACCCGGTCCCCATGTCTCTCGTGGAAGATAGACCCGACCAGCGCCCAGACCGAGAGGAGGACCATCGAACGGCATCGCAGGTGTCGCATTTCCGTTCCCGCTCGACGCTTCCACAGCGGCAACGCCCCCAGGTCGGATAGCTTCCGTTACTCCGCTTGAGAAATTGAGAGCCGAGGTGCTATCATTGCTGTTATCATCTTCCCCATCGTCGATGTTTTCGCCACCCAGTAGCCCCGCGCCGCCCACCGAGAATCGACCCGAACTACTCGGTGTGGTGACCTGCGGCGCAGACATAGGTCGCTTGCCCGGCGAGTCCAATAGAGACCGCTTCGTATTGAGCCCCTGGGAACTTGGCTGACGCAAAGGCCCAAGTTCATCGTCATCATCATCATCCATGCCGCCGTTGCTGTGGAAAGTCGTACTTGTGTCGCGCGTGATGGTGGTGGATGCAAGAGAGGCATCCGCATCGAAAGCCTGATCAAGACCACCAAACATGCTTGGTCCGCTCGGCCCAACCGCAGAAGACAAATCGCTGACTGCGCTCATCGAACCGACGACGCGGAAGGATGGTTCGGCACCAATGCCGATTCCCACGCCATCGTTGCACCACTGTAGCTCGATAAGCTCCCAGGGTCTGAGGTTGCAGGCTGCAACTGTTTTCCAGTCATCGAGCGCAGATCCTCCATTTGCATAGGAATATAACCCAAATGCCTTGGACAGCGGATGGGACACCAGGTTTTCGAAGTTGGAGATCTTTTCTGGCGCAATACCACCCAGACGCATGCTCGAGAAGGGAGCTAGCAGAGTCGCGCCTGTCTCTTGCTGCAATCTGGACGATGATTCAGGAACCGAGACCGTGATGGTTTTGTCGCCTCGGAGGGAAACAGGGGTCTGAGACGGCGGCGAAGCAGGCGAAAAGTGGGAAGTATTTGTCGTCCCCGATGCCGATTTCGCTAGAGCCTCATCAGCAGACCATGAGCCGAGCATTTGATGAGCAGAGGGCCCCACTTCCGTAGGAGGAGGATCCGAACCCGCCACAGTCGTCCTTGCGCGCCCAACAACTTGACTGTTGCCCTCTCCAGCACTGGCACTAGCCCTCCGCCGACGTGTCCCGCCAAGTGCCTGTCGAACACCGAGATACGGGCCCTCTCCATCACTCTCAGCAGTGACGTTCCCAGAGCTGATGCCAGAGCCCAGAGGCAACGACGGGGGTGCGTGGATCTCCATCCCATTCTCGTCCGTCTGATAGAAATTGGACCCACCCGGCGGACGCAGAACACTCCCAATGGAACTATGCTCACTCCCCCGTCGACTATCAAAGGCAGGCCCTAACCCTCCCGCCCCCATACCCGCCCCTGCGCTCCCAGCAGTAGTAGCCACACTCCCCCTTCTCATCCGTTGGGCAGAACCACCGATACCTCCGCTCGATCCAGCCGTACTGAGTCCAAATCCGGTCCCAGAGCTAGAACTCATGCCCATCCCCTCCGGCGAGCTAGGCATACCCGCGCCTTGACTCGCTCCGCCGAATGACGAGCCCGCCCCACCAGCCTGCGCACTGGCCGAGGTTGCAGTACTGAGTTCGCCTGTCGATCCAATCGAGTTCGACACACTACTCCGGCCGGTATGACTTGAACTTGGCTCGTACGGATTGTTCCTCGTTGCCGCATGTTGTTGAGAGGCCGCTGCAGCGCCCGTGGAAGGTGCACGCGGTGGATAAGGCGACGAAGTTGATCGGCGATTCATGACGACGTGCGGAGCTAGCGTAGAGAGATGACTCCGAGGAGAAGAGACCGGCTCAGCCACCAGTACACCCTTATGTTCCAATGAGACGTCTTCGCCGGGACTAAGCCGAGGGAGACCCGCATCAGACCAAATCTGAGAAGAGCTAATCCCCTTGGGATACCGTTTCCGCTCCGCCTCGATCGTCTTAGCCCTCTCCTTTTCCTTGTCCTTCTCCCGATCCTTGTTCGTCCGACTCTTCCCTCGCGCTCGACCCATGATAGCGCTGAAAGCCCGCACGGCAGCATCGCCAGCTGTGATTGTCCGCGATCGAGGCCGAGACGACGAACCGCTTTGATCGGCAGCCTCTGCTCCTGCGATGGTCGTAGCCGCGGGCGTAGCACCGGACGAGAAGCCGAGTAATGCAGATCCGCTCTCTGAAGTCCGCCCCTCTGGATAAGGTATGGAGGGCATGGGGGGAGCTATTGAGCGCGACGGCGATGTAGGCCCCGAAGGCGTAGTGGTCCACCCCGCTTTCGCCAGGTCGACACTGCCTGGCCATGTACCTGCACCTGCTCCACTGGCACCGCCCTGATCCAGCTCCAATGTCCCTTCCTGCGGACTGAGCGGCGGCGAGGCGATACCTGCGCCTGTGCCCGAATACGCACTGTCCATTGTCCGGTCCGCTATAGAGGTGCTCGGCCACTCTTCCTGGATTGTCCTTTCCATCTCATGATGCTCCCCACCTCGCGCCGACTGCGGAATGGTCTCGAACGGTGTGCTGTACGGCGTCGGCTCTGCATATCGTTGAGATGGCTCGTCCATATTGGTATACGAGCTAGCCGATATCTTGATAGGAGTGGAAGCTGAAGCTGATGCTGATGCTGATGCTGATGCCGCTGCCGCTGCCGCCGCCGATGCTGCTGCCATTGCTGTTGCTGAAGAAGAAGAGGCGAATGGGGTGATACCAGTCAAGGTCCGCAAGTCCTTGCTGGGGCAGAAGCTGATGATGGCCTTTGGAAGATGATCGAGCACGGCCGGTCTTGTGCGAGGAAACTTGGCTCGAGTCAAGATGGCGTCTTTTACAGCGCCCATGGTGGCTCCCATAGGTATGTGCAGTCTGAGCCATTGGTCGTTGGGTACGATGCGGACGTAGACAGGGATGAGCCGCTGAGCCGGTGGTTTGGCTAATGAGTATGCGGACGACGAGCTGATGTTGTTGTAAGAGGCTGCATTTCTGAGAAGTGTTGGCGGTGGTGGTGCCGATGTGTTGGAGTTGTGCGGAGGTGCCAGCATGCTGCTCGCACTTGAGCTCATTGGCCTGTAGTCAGGCATCACTGGCCCAAAGAAGCGAAGAAGTGTCAGTGCGTAGTTGGCGCTGCTGGACATGGTCTAACAGAAAGAGAGAGAGACTTACCGGATATCTGAACGGCAGCGCGCTGCTCAGTTGGTGAGAATTAAGAGGACGGGAGGGCAAGGTGTCGAGCAAACGCAGGCTTGTAGGTGTTGGGGTGACGGCGATTAAAAAGTGGGCGATGGCAGAGGCGGAGCGCGGGAAGGTCGTAGCTGGGGAAGGTACCAGCTCTCTTTTGGGAAATTGTATGCGTCTCGAGATGCTGTGGGGTCGCAACTGGGGAAGGGGGTCCGGAGGGAGGCTCACACCTCATGTAGAGAGACCTTCAACCCAAGCTGCCAGAAGAAACAAGAAGCGCATGAAGGTCAGTGAAAGAGGAACAGACGCGGATATCAGGAGAGAGGAGCTCACCGCTCACCGATTGAAACTGCGTGGGTTTGTGAAAGGCGTTGTGCGGAGCGAGTAGTTGCGTTGGACCTGAGCTTCTTGAGATGGGTGTTGTTGTCGTACTGCAATGAATAAGATGAGAGAGAAGAGAGAAGAGAGAGAAGAGCAGCGAGGAGGAGGAAGTCGAGATGCTCGTGGGAGGCAAGCGCTGTCGGGAGTGCTAGCGCTTTAAGCAGGCCATATATAATCAACCCCACTGACTACTACTGCTCCTCGTTCATGCTGGTGTATCGTCTCCCTCAGAGGCGTGGAAGTTCTTGAGCGAGGAAGGGAGAGTAATCAACACTTTGTAATGGAAGATGGCAGACCACGTGGGCAACTTGTATGTGAAAAATCCTTCACTTTCGAAAAGACGTCCATTTCTTGATACAACTGCATATCTCTGACTGCCTCCCCAAACAAACAATCTCCGCCTCACTCACTCGATGTACTCCTGCACCTTCACTTGCTCTTTTCTCTTGCTTTGTTCGTGGCTTGGGACGACGATAAGCAGTCGCACAGACGGAGGCGGGGAATGTTCGGTGAAATCACCAAGTAGACAGTAGTGCGGCTCCTCCCCCTCGGCCACTACAGGTAGTGCGCTGTGTCGGTCACTGGCGTACATAGATTCCGATGGGTTTGATCAGCCTCCCGACAAAGCCACCAAACTCTCTTCGACACACAATCAGCGATCCTTTTGAGACCCCCCAAGCCTCAAAATACTCCTACTTTTGCAGATCATTTTTGGACTGGACCTCGCTCGGCCGAGCGCTTGGCTTCGAAGTCACCGACCGAAACTGAAAAAGTGAGTTCCGCAAAAGAAGGAGCTGACAACGGGGAAGAAGATGACGTTCAGCTCCTTGTCCTTCCAGCGCCTCAGCAACCACGACCACACAACGCAAGGCAACCGAGAACTCAAGTCATGCTCCGCTTCGGTGCCTCGCGCGCTGGGTGTGCTGCCGTGCCATCGTCAATAGCGGCCAGGTCAGCAAGAATATCACTGGCAGCAGGCACCAGCAGTCGCATACAACCACATCCTTCGCAAAGAGCCAGCATTAGCGCATCCCTCTTCGATCGCAGTTCGCAATTGTCAGGCCAACAATGTCACTATAGCACCCGCAGAGCATCGCCAAATCCATACAATGACGACGAGGATGCCGACTTCCAATCTCCTTACCGCGCAAAATGCAAGCCAGGTCCACGGCGCACCTCCCCTCCACCTCCTCCCAGAAAACAGCCAGAACCCATCACCTTCGACAAACCCGCCATCCCCAATCCAGGTCTCACAGCAGAGAATCATGCCCGCTTCCGCAAAAACGCAAAGAAGTACGGCATCGCTGGCGCAGGAGTAGGAGTCGCGACCCTCATTGCATTGTATGCGTATTCAGCATCCAACACCGCCTCTGCAGACGATGGCTCTTCTTCAAAACAAGCGCAGCTCTCATCCTCAGGCTTCGCATCCGCTGCGACAAGCCCACGAGACGCGCTCATCGCTTTACAACGGACAGCCGTCATCACCTCCGCCGTCGTCCTCTGCATGCTCGACTACCGCCGGACAATGAACCGAAAGTACGAGTCTCAACAGGACGAACTCGAGCAACTGCGGCAATGCCACCTTCGATCTGCACATCGCATCCTACGCGCTCTTCAGCAGAATGGAGGTCTCTTCATCAAGCTCGGTCAGCATATTAGTAGCATAATCCTCCTACCCCCGGAATGGACTCGCACGCTTACACCACTACAGGATCAGAACAAGCCTACGCCCCTTGAAGACTTCGAACCGACCTTCATCAAAGAGACTGGAATGACTTTTGCAGAGGCATTCGAGTTCATTGATCCTAAACCTGTTGGTGTCGCCTCCCTGGCTCAGGTGCATCGCGCTATTGAGAGAAGACGACCGGGTGAACCAGAGGTGGAGGGGAAACCTATGGAGCTCGCTATCAAGATGCTTCATCCCAAGGTAGAGAAATTCTCCGCTATCGATATGAAGACGGTCAATGTCCTCGTCGGCGTTGTGAAGCGTCTCTTCCCAGAGTTCGAGTTCACATGGTTGGCAGGTGAGCAGCATTTTTCCGATGGTACCTGTACTAAAACTCGATTGACTGAATACCGCTATGCTCTTGACTAACTTGCAGAGGAAATGAACACGAATCTACCACTCGAGCTCGACTTCCAACACGAAGCCTCCAACGCCCTACGCGCCAAAGCAGACTTCGCACAGTACCAAGTAACCTCATGCTACGTCCCCGCCGTCCGCTGGGCCCACAAACGGAACATGGCCATCGAATTCATCCACGGTCGAAGACCCGACGACCTCGACTTCCTCGCCCAGCACAACATCGACCGAAACCGAGTCTCCCAAGAACTGTCGCGCATCTTCGCTCAGATGGTGTATATCCACGGCTTCTTCCATGCTGATCCGCACGGGGTAACGTGCTCATTCAACCTGCTGCACCGGAGAAACAAAGGTCGTGGTGGTCCTCCTGGCGTTCGGGCGATCGGCATCGTGCGGACCAGAGGGAAGAGACGAACCAGAAGACTCCATACAACTTCCGTATAGTCCTCCTCGATCATGGGCTCTACTACGAGCTTCCGAAGGATCTAAGACTGTCGTATGCGCGGTTCTGGTTGTCCTTGTTGTCGAGGGGTACGCCGCAGGTGCAGGTTTTGCGACGGAAGTACGCGAAGGAGATTGCGAATATTGGGATGACTTGTACCCGATTCTGGAGAGTGCTATCACGGGGCGGGCAGGGCTTGTCGGGAGTGATCCTAACAATCCGAATGGTGTGAAGGGAGGATCGCGGGCTTCGAGTATTTTGGAGATGCAGGGTGGGTCGGGAATGACGACAGACGAGCAGGAGCATATTCGCACGGTGAGTGGATCCATGTGCCCATATTTCCGCGTTCTTTGCCCGGGATGCTGAACCTTTTTCTGGTTGTCCGGAACTAAAGACCGTGATGCAAAAAGAAGGCCTCTTCCTCGATATACTCTCCCTTCTACGCGTCGTGCCCCGCCCGATGCTCATGATCCTGAAACTGAACGACCTCATGCGATCTCTCGACGCCTCTCTCCACACAACCCACGGCTCCACCCGACCCTTCGTCATCGCAGCCCGCTACTGCGCCCGAGCCGTCTGGGCCGAAGAGTCCAGCACCCTCTTCTCTTCAGGCCACATCCACCTCCTCAGCTTCGCCTGGTGGAAAGCGGTGAAGGACTCGTACGGTCCGTACGTGTACTTCAACTATGGGTTGGCGATCTTGGAGGCGCTCTCGGATGTGTGGGCGGGGTGGGTGACCATGCTTGCGTTTGGGAAGGGATTGGTTAAAGGGAGGGGGAGGTTGGATGTTGCTAGGTCGGAGGCTAGGGGCCAGGGAGATGCGAGGAGGGCGAAGGAGGAAGGCGAGAGGGTTCGGGGTGAGATTGAGCGGGAGGGGAGGGATGAGGGCTCGTTGGACCAGGCAGGCGGGAATGGGAAGGCTCTGGGGTCTGTACGGGCGTGAGGGAGAGGAGCTGGGACATAGATACATCATACAACCCGACCTTCCCTTTTCCTGCCAACAACTCGCAGATGCTCTGAGCGTCTGAGCTGAACTTCTTCCACACTTAAGGTTTGCACCATACGCCCCACCTCTTTATCCTCCCTTTAATCCATCGAAAATCCATTCCTTCCTTTTCGACGGTTATCGGTTATCAAGCAAGGCGGAGGCCATTCTTTTGCTGGTCCTCTCCTCTCCAGCAGGCTCCAGGCACCACGAAAACGAGTCTGCAATCTGCATCTCTGGTCGACGTCACCTGCCTGCCATTTCGCTGCCCGCTCGGACTTCGGTCTCTTATACGCACACCCCAGCGTCCCAGCCCGGCAACTCCAACCCTCAGACAGTCCAGGTATGTATAGTTAGTCTCCACCTGCGGAGGCCGGCGACTCAGGGTCAAGATTTGTAGGAAGACTCATTATGTTGTCCACTTCCTGGTCATCGGTCATCCCTGTTGCTCGGAGCCACGGTACCCTGTCCCCTCAGTTCAGTCAAGCATCAAGCCTTAGGATCGTCCCGTGAGCAGAGTTCCCGTCGCCAGCATCTTTCGTCGAAGAGACTTTCCGACCATCGAAGTGGGAGAGAGGAATCAGGAAACCCCAACAACGCAGCAGGACTCACTGCTTCGAAAGCCTCGATAAGGTTTGGACAAAACAAGGTTCGAGTTGATGCGTTGATGCGCGCCACCTTGTTTCGGCACCACGCATGATACAGATGCAATTTGATTCATCTCATCATTTTGAGCCAGCATGCCTCTCCGTGCTCCATGCTGTATGTACACTGGGGCGCTGGGCGAGCGGGGGCGCTGTCGACGATGACTGGACGATGAGTCTGTCCAATTCTTGGGATGGGCCCACCAACCCCCGCGCTCAGGTCAGCATCTCGTTGCCATTTGGACGCCGAAGAGAGGCGTGGAAGTAATAACGATGCCTACTGCTGCTTACTGCTTTCCTGCTCTTACGACGACTCTCGCATCGTTCGTTCCGCGTTCCGCTTATCGCTCATTTCGCATCTTGGAAGCTGGAAGCTGGAAGGTTTAAGCCGCCTCGAAGCTTAGCGAGTAGTATCCGTCCAGAAGCGCGTCGCATTCGCAAAGCCTCGAAAGTTTACCTGCCTGCCTCATCGCTCATCCTCGCCTTTCCAAACTCAACTTCCACCTTCTGCAATGATGGATGCCGTCCGTTTCCGATTGCGCTCATGTCAAGTGTGAACCCCGTTGTAGAGCGCGGCTCCGGCCACCGGCGTCTCTTTCGCGGTCGCTCTTGTCATATGCACTCTGATGATGGGGCGCGACGACATCCAAGCCCCAACGACGCAGGTACCTTTAATGTCCTGGTCTTGGATTCCAACACCGCCTCAGCTCAATATCAGCTCAGCGCGGTGTATGGTGTGTGGACAATACATAATGGGACATGGTAGGGATTATGGTGTCGCTTTGGTTCTCCAAAGGCGTCCTTCTTGACGTCGTCCCGCGACTTCCATCGTCCACAGAGCCCACGTCAGGATCTTCCAGCCTCGATCTTTGCGCTGGCTCCCTTTCTTTGGTTGACAGAATCTACTCTGGCGTGGCGACGGATAGCTTCTGCAGTCCACCATTACATATCACTTCATTCGCCCTACATACTTGGGAGAGAGAGGCAGGGACGACCTTTCTTGCGCGACCTGGAGGCGCGAGTACACGGCCACCCGAGTCAACTGATCTTGAGGTGATTTGAGGGTTCAAATGGTCTGTGGATAGTCTGCGTGAATGGTCTGGGGATGATTTTTTTGATCTCGTCTGTCGGAACGTTGCTCAAACGGTTTTCGAAAATGATCCGGGGATGGACGGCGAGGCAAACCCATCCGCGGACCAACCTCTGAAGACGGTCCTGGGAGGAAAAGAAAGAAACGCTCTTACACCTTCCTGGCAAAGCATCTTCGGATGATATTGGAGGCGACTCCTCCCAGGAGCACAGTGAGAAAGTCATCCTCACACGCTTTGTTGCTATGATGTGGCCCAGATGATCTCCATGTGAATGACAATTTGAGAAGCCCAAACAAGGCGCAGACATGAGCGAGAGAGATGGAATCCTTTGCACCTTTTAGATGCGTACAGAGCACCTCAGTGGTGGTAGCGCGACATACATCGCAGCGAGACAGACACTCTAGCAAGCGTAGGGCATCAAGGAGCATGTTTATGAAGGAGCAGAGAGGAGCATGGACGGTGTTGAGGACGAGAAGGTTGGGCAGCAATGGTGCGGATGCGGTATATATTGTAGTTACAGGAACGGTTTGTTATCTGAAAAGGTGGCGATGGTACAGTGGTGGAACGTGTGACCTGCAAGTGCGAGTAGTGCGCAGGTCGTGGGTTCGATCCGCGGCAGCAGCACTTTTGTTTTCTTTTTTTTTACCACCGGTAAGGTGGAGGATGGTCACGGAACGGTTTTCTTCAGGATGGTCCCAGGAGCATTTCCACCAGACCCCTCAAAAAACCTTGCGCCCAAACGCCTGTAGGGAGGGTCTCTCTCAGAAACCATCCGGGGACATATTGGCGAATCCTCCCTGGATGGTTTGACTCGGGTGGCGGTGTAAGATGGCTGGGCGGAATTTTGGTTTCCACTTGCTTATTTTTCATTTTGTTTCGGAATGGAAGGCGAAATTGCTCGCGCCGCCCTGCGCCTGGGTTTGGCTTGTTGATCCTCGCCTCACGCCCCACGACCAAGAGGGGCTGTCGGAGCGGGAGTAAGCCCCATTGTCTCGATGGAAGACACGCACACGAAGAGCAAGACAGAGACAAAGCCCGCACCCTTTCTTCCCTCGCCTGGTCACCGCGCCCGCCGCCACCACCCGGCCCATGTTCGCCTGAATGAGAGGCAGAGAAGGAGCGACTCAAGTCCAAAAAAAATCGCACCCGTCTTATAAAGACGACGTTATGGTGGCTCGACCCAGGATAGTGGATCAACCCAGTCTTGTCCCCGTTACATACAGCAGGCAAAGAGTATTACAACTTTTCTCTGCTTTTGACGCTTCTCTTCTTCCTTCGCTTCGACTGACTTCATCGTTTATTTCAGTCAATCGCACGATCCATCCTCACTCACTCACTCACTCTCTCCCTCCTCTTACCATCCTCATAATTTGCTCCTTCCTTTTCTCGGATTCCTTCCCTGGCCCAACTCTACTCTTGCAGGTCTTCGATCTTCACCTTTTCTGCTCATCCGACTCCTGCGTACAGACGCACCCGCCCTATCGACTACGACTACTTGGCGCTTTTCTTTCTTTTTAATCTCCAGTCCACGGGCACCTTGCGAACGAGCGCCGCCTGTCTTTGTCTCAAGTTCTTCTCCCAACTACCAACTCACGGCCCCATCCTTCATCCCGCCTGGTCGCCGACGTATCGCTCTTACCCTCGGTGGCCAGCAACGCTTTCTGAAACGCCTGCGATCGATTCTTGAGTTGAAAAACTCTCCTCTTCATCCAGCGCAACGGACCGTCCAAAAAGCTGTTCTCGTTCGGCGATCTATTCGTCGCTTATTGCAGCAGCAGCAGCAGTAGCAGCTGCTGGGCCCCAAGCCCCAAGTCACAACCCTTTTAATTTACGGTCTTAACCTGCCGGCGTGTATGGCCGCTTCCTTTACGACTTCCAGGCATTGAGAGAGAGGCGACTTCAAAACGCCATATTTTTCTCAAGAACGTAACCTGATACCCGCGACTCGCCAACCTACCCTTTCTCTGCACTTCACCCTTAAACACGAACTTCGCCAACCTCTCAGAACTTGGGCAGCACCTCGATCTTCGTCTTCCTGGCCATTCCAGTACGCTCTACGGCATCCATTCTTCTACTTGAAACGACCAGCGACCTGCGACCTACTCAGGACCGGTGCTGCTCTATCCCCACTCTCTAGCTACATCGACATACACAACGTGCTCGTACCGAGTCAAAAGACACAAGAAGGCCTCTCAACTCCATCATCGCAGATCATCGCCAAGAACACAACCCGAAGCTGCAGGAGGTACGGCCGACCGTCGATGTCGCATGTGCCTCTACCGCCGCCGAATCGTCCGCTGTGCCAACTGCGAGGAGAAAATCATCGATGAGCAGCGAGTGCTAATCGAGCGATGCGACGAAGCCTGGACTTCAGGTACAGCTCGGATCCACCCCATCTGTCTGAACTGGCGGTACGACGACGATGCGGAGGACGAGGATGTGGTATCGGATGATATGGTGTGTACGCCATGTTTTGACAAGTTGCGGGAGGAAGCTGCGAAGGAGAGGGAGCGGAGGGGCGAGCCGCCTCTGGAGGAAGGAGAGGAGGAAGAGGAGGAGCAAGGGTCTGGGTCTGGGTCGAGTGGGAAACAGTATGACAGTGATGGGTACTCGATATAGTCGCGGCGGCAGGGCAACCAGCAGAGAGGCTAGGGCCCGCCCTCGACTGGATCAAGGGGGGGGAGGCCTCAGACTCGACCTCAAATATTTGTGAGTCCACTCCCGCTCAGCAACACAGTGGGCAAGAGAACTAACTGCGCGCTCTTCCTGTTCTTCCCTTTGTCCCTGTTTGCAGACATACCAACAACCAACAAAAAAATCGTGGCCAACTCTTGCCGCTTTGCCTCTGTTCGCAACTTGTTTTCCTCGATTACCATCCTCGCTTCTCCCCGAGCTCTCCAACGAATACCCAACCCCTCGTCGTCATCGTCTGCTCTGCTGCTCAAGGCTGGTCTCGTCTGATCGAAGGGGGGGAATCTTCCTCAGGCGGTCTAGACGAATGGTGCTGAGTTGGACACTCCTGGATTGGTCGCTGCTGCTGCTGCTGCTGCTGCTGCTGCTACCTCGGGGCCGGCGCTACAGGCGCTGCTGATTGCAGGGTAGGCATTATCCGCCTCTACTGACCTCTCCAACTTTGTGCAGCCTTGAGCGCAACTATTTAACAGGGACGCCCAGCTTGAAGGGAGACGCAGCCAGTACACTTCCACTCCGTAGCGAGTGAAGAAAGGGAGACGACACAGCAAGAGATTTCTTGTTTCGCATCACATACATGGCTAGTTGTTGGGTCATGGGTGTGTGAAGCGGTGAATAGTGAGACAATGGACGATGTGTACTTTTCACAATCCTCCTTTGTGTCACACCGTTTAGATATGCTGTTCCCACGGTACATCCTGTGTATACATTGCAGCATGCTGGGTGAAGTGTAAATACACTGTTGGACTGGCGTGCGACAAACCTTCTTTTGGCACAAGCTCAAGCTCGTGCAGCAAATTATAGATCTTTCGCTGCGGTCGGGAAGCGCAAGAAAGGAACAGACTTTCCGGCGCATCCTCATTCATTGTTGCGACAGCGAACAGCCTTTCTATCTGAGAGGTTGTGGTTGTGCAGAAGTGTGAAAGTAAGGCAGAGGAGGTCTGCTATGAGACGCTGAGACCCGATTGAGACGCCGCTCACTACTCGGCGAATTTTGAGCTCGGCCGAAGGACCACGTGGGAAGAAGATCGGGATATGCGATAATGGAACCGGTGAGGTCGCCTTCTGGATGCATGCACGACGTCCACGACCTTCACCCATTGGATTTCCTTCCAGAGCTCAGGCAGTCTACAGCAACCAGGAAGTACAGGATAATTCTCGTCTGCGTGACGGGCCATTCACCTGGACGACTTTCGGCCGTAATATTCCCAACCGCAGGAGCTGCCCCGACGAGAGCGGAGAAAGGACCGGCGAAGATCATTTGCCTTGGCTTCATCCTCTTCGACAGGAGGTAGTGGCTATTCATTTGCAGCCAATTTCGCCGATTAAGGCTTCTTCGCACGCCTCTGGGTCTTCGCCAGCCTCGGGCAAAAAATTTGAATCGGGTCGTTTAGCCATCAGGCCCACACGCAAGCAGCAGCCCGACCATGACTGGATTCGCGCTCAATCAAACCACGGGAACCGGTCCTTCGTCCTCTTACACGCCGATTCTGACAATGCAGAATGTTCATCAGCGACCCGAACCCATCGCAGGACCATCATCGAAGCCGCTGAATAGCATAGACGAGTTCCTCAGCGATCAGCAGTCGGTAGCTGGTTCATCCCGCGAGCTTCAACAACAATCTCAGCAGCAGAAACAGCAACAGCAGTTTGCGGACATCTGCAAAGCGTGCGACTTCTCCCAAGATCTGCAAGATTTTGTGAGTCGTCTGTCTCTCCCGAGTGTTGCGCCGGGTCCCTCTCCCTCTGACCCTCTGTACCTTACTCCACGATTCGCTAGATCGACTGCTGCTGCGCATCTCCCAGCGCATTCATGGACGCCTGCCCGGACGCACAGGGCGATACATGCGCCGTTCTGCCATTTCCAGACTGCTCTGGCTGTGCAGATGCCCAAGCGGAGCATCAAGGCCAACAACATCTCCACATCTCGGCCCATGGTCAGACCCTTTGCGCATTCCCACCCGTCGTGCTACCACCGACAGTGCCGAATTTGCTAGGATGTTCGGACTGTGTCCATGCGCAAGAAGATCATGTGCGGGCTCAAGTCAATCTCGCTAGCACTTCCGTGCAAAATGGCGTCTCGAACGCCCCAACGGGCTCGCACTGGGCTGGGAACCAGTCATGCGATGCGAATGCGGCCACGATTACCGCGTCTGGGCAAAAATGCGCCTTCACGGGGTGTCCTTTCATGGATTTCACCACGCTATATTCATCTTGTCAAGCCCCTCAGGTCGCACCGACATGCACTTTTACAGCTGCTACAAACTTGAACTCTCCAACGACGAAAACAGTGCCGTCTATCCTGCCGTCGTCGTCATCGTCGTCGTCAAATGGTCTCGCAACTTTACCAGGCCCCAATTCGACGGCGTCAGTCATGGCGGCCTTCTCGGATCACATTTTGGACGAAGATCTATGGCAGCACATTTTGAAGGAACACTTCGAGACGAATGCGCCACCAGGGGCCGGTCATGTAGCGGCGTACACGCATATACATGCGCATCACCATCCCCTCCCGCTTTCTATGTCAAACTATGCGCAGGCCCCCGAGAATGATGGACAAATATTTTCCTCGGCCGGTCAGCAGCAGCAGCAGCAGCAGCAGCAGCAACAACAACTCAGCACCTCGTCATATGCTTTACCTGAACAGAGTACAGGCGACAGCTCGTTTAATTCGCATCTCCAGTTCAACAACCATCAACATTTCCATGCGCATCACTTTCCCGGTTGCGGTTTCCTTCCTCCACCGCCCTGCGGAAGCGCGAATGCTTGCTCTTCCCTGGCCCTTTCCTCAGCCGAGGCAAATACACAGTCGAACGGCAACTTCATATCGCTTGGGCAAGGAACGAATACCATGCCACAACCGACAATCCCTTGTGGAAGCGGTACGGACACCGCCAGCATGGAACGTCTCTTCAGTCAATTCTTGCCGCAGTTACAGTGTACGACATGTCTCCCTGCGGCGGCACCCGGCGCAAGTGAGCGCTCGAGCGTAATGACCTGTTCGGGGGATGGCAGCTCTCACTGCGGAACGAACATGAATGCCCAATTCTTGTCCTTCTGCAACGGTGCAAATTTCACTGAGCTGTGCAAGGACCCCACGCATGTTCCCTCGATCACCGTGGAACATTGTGACGGAGCAGTCAAGACGAACAGTCGGAAACGCCCGGCGTCCCAGATGCTTCAGATGGCGTTCAATCCTACCCAACCATGTCCGATCGATATGCTTCAGGCTTTGAAGTGTACGGAATGCATCCCGGGGAATCCGACACTCGGTGGTGGGGCTCTTGATGCGAATGCGTTCCTCCAGGCCTGCTCCGCACCAGATTGCATGCCCGGACTCGGGATGAATGGGCAGTTCCCATGCTGCCCGATGGAGTCGTACAACCCGCTATGCAACATTGGCTATGGAGGAGGGAATTTCGCCTCTGGTTCTGCTATGGCCGGCTTAGACTCATGCTGCGAAGGTTTGGCTCTCGGTCAGCCTCATGATCGTCCTTGCAAGCGGGCTTGCTTGGCTGAGACGAGTAGTGCGGCTGCTACGGGTTTGAACAGCCCCAGTTTGGCTTCGGTCATCAGTAGCCTCCCGAGCGGTATCGGTTCGTCTTCTCCGTCAAGTAGGGATGATGTACATACGATCAGTGACAGTACGCTTCCATCACCGATGCATCTAGGGGCGCGAGCCCGGGGCTCGTTACTGGACTCGGAGGAAGAGGAGGGGGAGGCCGATTCCATGATTGGCGAAGGAGGGCCGATCGACTTACAGAGCGATGCGGCGGCTACGGCGGCGGCGGCGCTCCTTGCCAGAGGATTGCGGAGCAAGAAGCAGAGTCGAGCTGCTCGGTCGGCGCCGAAGAGCGTGGTCCAACCTTCAGCACGGGTCGGAACGGCACCATCGACAGAGAACGCTACCTCCGAAGAAGGAATCACGGAGGCTGATGAGCATGTGTGTCAATGGAAGGGTTGCCAGATTCAATTTGCCAGCTCTGCGGAGCTCACTGCTCATTTGACGGAGGCGCATGTTGGATCGGGCAAGTCTGAGTATGTGTGTCTATGGGAAGGCTGTGATCGCAATGGTCGGGTGTTTACGCAGCGACAGAAGCTTTGTCGGCACTTGCAAAGCCATACTGGTGAGTAGTCGTGTTCTCTGTGCATTTTGACGCTAGCCTGTTCTAGTCTGTAGCTGACCTCCTGTCCTTCGGAACATACCCCAGGCGATCGCCCGCACCAATGCCATATCTGCCAGAAGCGGTTCACGGAAACTATGACGCTAAGCCAGCACATTCGGGCTGCCCACACCACGGAACGGCCGTACAAGTGTGATTTTCCGGGATGCAACAAGGCGTTCAGTGTGGCGGGTAGTCTGACGATCCATAAGCGGACGCATTCGGGTGAGAAGCCTTTCAAATGTCCATTTGAAGGGTGCGATAAGGCCTTTGCGGAGTCTAGCAATCTGTCTAAACATGTGAGTTTGCGAGCCTTGCCTTTCGGGTTGGATCCTTGTGTTTGGTAACTGATCATGTTCCTTCTGCCTTTGCGTAGGTCCGTGTGCACACTGGCGCTCGACCATTCATTTGCCCTGAGTGTGGTCATGGGTTCGCTCGACCGGATGGGCTGGAGCGACATAAGAAGGTACATCTCCGACAGCGGGAGAAAGAGAGCAAAGAGCTGGAGGGGGGAGGACAGGCGGCTGAAGTGGAGGCGTAGGCTTGATGGGATTGAGGGTGGGACTGGGACCTTGCGCTGCTGCATCTTCAGGGCCAGGCGAGTGCTGCCCCGAGAAGGCTTGAACGACATTCGAAACTTCATGTGTACGTTTTTGACCCACCTCTCTGTATCGAACTTGCTCCGAAGGAAATGACCAATCTTTGCGGTTTCGCACGCGTGTCTCAGAGCTGAGCGCTGAGAGCGGATCGATCGAGTGAACAAAGGGGAAATGTGGAGGGAAGGATGGACGATGGAATGAGATGAGGTACTTTTCTTCGTCGACGAAGGTGACAATCGATATGTCTCCCTTCGGTCCTTACACCCATCTGTCTCGGGCAATGACAGGAGGACATTGCTTTCGTGGGTCGGACGACCATGCATTCATGCGTCCAAGGAGTCAGAGACAATAGATGAGAGCCGTGACAGGACTCAAATCGAAGGCCAAAGCACCACGGCCACGTCTCGTTCACCTTGCTGATCCTCTCTTCAGCGTCCCTCTCTCGTTGCCGGCACACAGTGATGGGGCTCTTTGTTTCTTATCCCTCAGCTTCGCGGCTTCAGTGTCTCCCGTTGAAGTCTCTGTTTCTCTTTCGTTGAAGCCTCTCTTTCTCCCCTCTTTCGCACAAAAGTGCATAGGTCCCTCTTGCAGCTCTTGCAGCCATCCCTGCGTATCAAACGGAGCTTCGCTCGTTCCCATTCTCGCTCTCCCGATCTTCGCAACTTCCCAGGGTCCCTCTGAATTTCGGGTCGTGAGAGGGCTGGGCTGTATGCATGTCGCCCATGCCTCAGTAAGGGGAGACCAAGACTCGGATTGGTCGTACAAAGTTCTTTGGACGAGCGTAACTGCGCTCCATCAACTGCGGGCTGCGGGTGGAGAACAGAGAGAGTGAGGCAGTGCTGTGTGCGCCGCCTGTTGCTGTTGCCTCGGCCCAAGGGGGGGTCTCCTTTTCCCACGGGTTTTCCTTCACCTGCGCACAGGCTTGCCCCCTTCCTCCTCACTCAGTCAAACCTTACATCCATCCCACCGCAACCTCAAGTCGCAACCGCTTATCCACTGTCGCATACTCTCTTGTCGTCAAGCGCGATCGTGGCAACAACCATCTTACAATCAATTTCGCAACTGTTCCATCTCATCTTCCCCCCGCGGGGCCACGAGCACTCCCAGCAACAGTCGAACATCAGGGTCCGCACGAGGACAAAGCTCTGCGACTTCATCTAGGTACCGTCTCACAAGGGCGCAGGCGTCTGGAACATATCACGATCTGCACGCACGGTTCGCTTTCTCAAGGCACCGCCCGGAATCCATACACACATCTTCTTCGGGTTCGGGTCGCCAAGTTAATCTTGCCGGGCATTCACAGGTCATCGTACTTTCTGTCAGACGAGACCAATCGAACCATCTCACTGTGAGCGGAGTCAGAGACAATCTGATACTCAATCAAGTGCTCGGACCTCGTACTCACTTTCCTCATTCTCTTTACGCCGATGGAACACAGTCCCACCGTCGTCCTGCTTGGGAGCAGGCGCAAAGATCCAGCCTGACGGGCGGAACTTGCGCGCATCACCTCACCATTCTCCACACACCAACGCTAGGGCAATAACAAACGCCAACGTGACACCGAGCGAGGTTCGTTCTCATTCCTTCGCCTTCCTGAAATACTCGGCATCAAACCTGAACAGCGTCGCCCCTCGGTACATCGTCTCCTGCGCTTCTTCTCTTCCTTTTCAGAAACACTCTCTCTCTGTCCCTCGCGCCATCTCAAGTTCAACAGCTTCGACCTTTCTCCGTCTCGGCATCAAGGCATCAATATCTATACAGGCCCTCCTGAGGCTTCGTCAACAAAATCACGGACGCTTTCTCGACATCTCTGACGCGCTTCTCCTCTTCAGCTCCCAGGCGGCAAGCTTTTACACTCGATTCACACATTCGCAAGGCTGCATTCAGCCAACTCTCACATGAGCAGCTCTCATCCGGTTTTGATGCCCCCTTCGGCATCAGCCAAGTCTCCTTCGGTCCCATCTGCTCACCTCTCCGCATTCAGCCCTGCAATTCCATGGATACCCAAGCCACGACTCCAGCGTCAGTACTCCTCGTCGGCGCTCGAAGAAGGGCCGGTCCTACATGCTCCGCGGGCGTCCCACTCTCGTATCAGCTCCACTTCGACTTTGAGCCCTGGCTTCACCCAGTCATGGGACGAAGGCCGGGATCTCCTGCACGTTCATGGCGACTCGAAGTCGACTTCGAATGCAGTCTCCAACAGCCATCTGCCGCCTTCTCAGTTTTTGCTGTCTCCGAACGACCGTAGAGTCGGCACGAAGTCGTTCTCCGCTCTTCAGTCGACATTGATCTCTCCCTCCCGGACATACTCTGCTATGTCCATCGACGACTTCTCCATGGGCATGGCATGGACTCCGGGTCTTGGTGCCAGCTTCGGTATAATGCCATCTCCTCGACACCGCCGATTCGACATTGGAGTCTTCGACGGGTCAGCGCTCACGCCTATGCAACGAGACTTTCCCCGCTCCAAACGGTCATCGGACGTTATGATGGTGCCTATCACCCCAACTGCCGCAAACATGCCCGGCAACACCCGTACACAATCTCCTACAAAGCCTTCCCAAATCATGGAGCGATCCCAGAGTTGTGCCAATCCAATTCGGCAGACGATGTCTCCTCCTAGCACAGGGAATCAGCCACCTGGCGGTCTTACGATCTCAATCCCGTCACCCAGGCTTTTCGCTTCTTCTCGCTTCGGCGAGAACGCTGTTGGATCAACGGGAGCTGCGCTGGCCCAACCCTTGTCCCCACCATCGCCTAGCTCCGCAGCCGAATCATCCAGAGAGATTCGGTTTCAAGGAAATGGCGAAGAACAGCAACCTATTCCCCTGAATTTACCCAACGAGGCCCAAGGTCTGGGGAACGTTTCCACCCAATCGATGGTCCTTTCATCTTCGCAGGGTGGTCAAGGCTCCGGAAGTTCTCAAGCCGATAACGCCAACTACGCCGCTGAACAAATGGGCCGTCCAGACAACTCCAATCAATTTCGCTCACGAGGTCATACCCACACAATGTCATCAACAACAAGCGGCTCTGTCACGTTTGCAGGATCACTGCAAGGAGATGACATGATGGGCAAGGTTGTCATCATCGGGCCCTCCGCGGGCGCACTTGACGCTCTGAGCCCCTTTGGAGAAACCGTGTCTTCGGAGGATTCTATGAGCGACGATGATCAGCAAGATGATTACGATACAGCTTCAATCGGCCCAGAAGCGTTCAATACAGTCCACTCCACTCCTCCCATGCAGGTACTCGGTCCCGGCGTCATGATCGCAGAAAATCACATGGGTCGTTTCGGTCCGGTCGATGCTTACTGCTCGCCTTCGCGTTTCCTTCAGATGACCCTTCATGATCCTCCGGCGGTACCGAACACCCAGGGCTTCGTCTTCCCAAACGTGGGGGTAACATCGGCTATGGCTGAGAGAAGGGTCGCTTTCTCTTCCCAGGATGAGCTGCACAGTGCCGAGAATTCGGAAGCTGATCGATGGGCGGATGGAGAAGGGGAAGATGAGGAAGATGACGACGAAGACGACGATGCTGAAGATGATGAAGATGAAGACGTTGATGACGATGACAGCCCCTTCGACGAGGCAGGTAACTTCAAGGAGGACCACACATCGGGAACGTCCGTCTCAACAAACCTGCAGTTGGACATGTTTGGATTTGCGCAGATACCTTCCATGCCGTCGTCCCAGAACGGGCCACACAGTGCTTCCCGGCGTCGAGCACCCGGATCGAAAGCGGCCCCTACCAAGACAAAGCCACGATCGGATTCGAGGAGCTCTGTTGGGTCGCAAGACGTTCAAGGCGGAGTCAAGCGTCATTCTCGACGCAAAGCTGCCGCTGTGCGGGACCGCTCGATGTCGATTATGGGCTCCACGGGTATTGGGTCAAGCTCTCGCCAAGCTCGGACTGCCAGTGTCACCGAGCGGAGCTTGGGATCATCCTCCTCGCAGTTCAACACCTCGTCTATCATCTCTTCAATCCTGGGTGAGGACGAGGACGGGATTCCAAGCTCTCATAGCCGGACATCCTCGCTTCATTCGGACTTTAGCAGCATCTCGATGGGGAGGGATGCTGCTTTGTCGCGGTCGTTTTGCGATGATATGGGCGGATCGTCTTTTGAACAGGTTGAGTATCATGGCGTTCAGCCTGGGCTTGGCGTGTTGGAAAACCTTTCTCAGCAATGTCGAGACGCCCGCGAAAACAAGGACAAGGTACGTGATAACCAAAGAATGATTGTTTCTCTCGTAACCAGGTGGCTGACGGTCTCTTTTTCTCTAGCTTCCGATCCTGGAATCGTTCGCTTCCGAGTGGTGAGTATTGGTATGGCCTGGCCATGAATCTGTATCGATCAAAGGCACTGAACCCTTGAATTCTGTTACGCAGGATGCGTCACTTCTACGAAGAGAGCAACCAGGGTACAGTGGTCAGTCACTGCCAGAGCCGAAGTAGGAGTTCAGAAGACATGCTGACTCAATAGTACTTTCCCTTTGCAGAACCGAGCTCACATGAATCAGAGTTACCGTGCGGCGTGCAAGATCTACGGTCTTCATCCTTTGAATTCTTCGAACTTCGGACGGCTGGTCCGTACTGAATTCTCTAAATCAAGCATTCGTCGGCTGGGTCCGAGAGGAAACAGTCGCTATCATTGTGAGTGTCTCCTTCAGTCCGCTTCTTCATCAGTTCACGCAAAGGTACTGAACAGTATTGTTCCTCGTGTCAGATACGGGTCTTTCCGCCAAGTATATTGGCCCTCGGGAGACGACTGCTCAGGGCAACATAGCACCAGAGCAGAGCGTTAATACCGGCACAGGTGCCATATCGAGCTCCAGCGAACGTCGCTGCCAACCTATACTCCCGAAGAAGCCAAGGGCAGAGCCGGCTCGGAAGAGCGCAGCGTAAGTTCTGAAAGCCTTTGTTTCCACGCTCTGAAAATTGTAAGACTGAAAAGATTCAACACCTTTCAGACCGACCGTACCGTCCTCGACACGTCTTCCCGTCTCAACTCTCTGTGCTCTCGACTCGGATTCTTGGATGTCATCGAGGCCAGAGCTTCTGCGAACCGCCAGCGAATCATTTAGCGTCGACTCCAGGATAGATCCGAGCTTCGGATCTTTCTCAAACTCTTTCCCCTTCATGCCTTCATCGCTTACGATCGGAGAAGATGGCATAGAGCGGACAGGGTTAGGAGTCATGCTTTCGGTGCCCATGCTCCAGCCTCAGGTGCAAGCTTCGGCTACTACGACTGGTCTCGGCGGCCCTGTTTATCCCACGGCTTTCTACCCGTCACCCATAGTTGGGACTGGAGTCGAGCTGCCTGTGTTCGACGCTGGTCATGCCGGCATGACCTCTCAATCGTCAACAGGTGCGGACATGCAAGACGGCGGTATGGGGCAGAATAGTTTCGTAGCAATGCCCGGGTACGTCCACCAAACTTCTTCATTTCAGCAGGGCCAGTATCAATCTAGTCCCCTGGTGGATCCGTATGGAGCGCAGCATGCATCGCAAGGGATGTCGGCTTCCCAGTCTGTGCCTGCCCATTTCGCCTTTGGGGCATCAGGCATGGAACTTCAAAATAGCTCCTTCATGGACGCTGCGAACATGATGTCGCAGGGCGGGGAGCCGGGGCCGGATCTTTCATCGCTGCCCTTCAGCTGGCAGGGGTTCTCGCAGGATCAGCAACAACAGCAATACGTCGCCAGTACGTCCGGAACATCTGGACAGGCGTTCTGATCGTGAAGAGATCAGAAGGGGAAGGAACCTGGACGGAAATACGATATCGCAACGTTCTAAGGACTAGAAACCTCGCAAAACCTTGGGTGAACGTACGTTTCGAGGACATTCAAGAACGTTCCGGCCAGCACATACACTACATATCCCGTCTCACATCGTTTTGAATTTGGAGCCAACGGACCCAAACAACACCAAGCACACCCTCACTTATTTCTCGGAACGCTCCTTCCCAACTTGGTCTTCTCTTCGCTTCGAATTACATACGCAGGTCGGACATCTTCTTTAATCCCCTCGTTCTCTCGATTTCTTTCCGCTCTCGCAATACTCGTCTCTGACTTCGACCTTTCTAAAACACGTCTCGAATCAAGCCCTCTGGAGGGCATCATCTTTGTTATCGTCTCTCACCTCACCTCACAGCTTCGAGAAGGATTTTTTTCGCCTTCTGTCGCGCCGGCCAGTTACGTTTGTGCTTGCCTTAGGTTGGCTCAACAGACAAACGTTCGATGTTTTCCCTCGTTTCTCTCGGCTCCAATCCCAGTAGGACGTTTTCGGCGGTCCCTGTCTTCGTTCCTTCGATCGTCCTTTTGAATCCTGTACAAATGACAAGGAAGCTTTTACATTCGTACTCCTCCTTTGCTCTCCTGTGAGAGTTTATGATGTTCGACAGTTGGCACGCGTGTAAGTCAGGGGCGAATGAATTTCATCGAGATCGAGGAACGTACGCGTAATACCAGCAGTTCTCGGAGCAAGCCGAGCTGTTGAAGGTGTAAAAGGGGATCCCTGCGGGCGAGAGAGAGGGAGAGAGAAGGGGGGAGGGGTTGAGATTTCCATACTTCCTATCATCAGCCATTTCGTCTGTGAGATTCGACAGAGGGAGAGAAACGTTAGCCCGTCTCGCATTTATCACATCCATTTCCGCCTGCTTCCTCGTCGTCTACCTTTCCAAAACCCATCTCGGTTTCTCGTCTTGTCGCCGTCACCAGCGTGTAATTCGGCTTTCGTGGTTCGCCAAGCTCGTCTCGTCTCGTCACCGGAATGCGTGTATGTGTTTTTGGAGCGCTTGCAACGTTCTTTTTTGAGTATGTCTATTCGAACGACTCTTTGCGGATCATGCATGGTATGCAAACGACATTCCCTCCCCCCCCCCCCCCCCTCCCCTCCCTTCCGTATCTCCATCGGCCACCCCTATGAGAGACGCTGGCAACGACCCGCATTCAAAAAGATCCCATCGTCGAGAAAACACCCTACGCAAGCGCCGCGCTAGCCTTAGCGAATCGCCTCCGAACAGGCTTGCGGAAGATCTGCACCGTGCCCGCCGGCGCAGCTGAGGCCCCATTACCCCACCCATACTCCCACCCCCACCAAAAGAAAGTCCCGAGCCGGATCTTCCACTGCTCCCACCCAGACTTCCTCCAAAGGCGAGGACGACTTGTTCTTCTGCTGCATTGTTGCTGATTTCTGGATTTGGATTTGAATGTTGCTGTTGTTGTTGGCGGAGGTGGGCTGTGTGGGCCTTGTTGCGGAGTGCGATGCAGCGTTTTGCGAAGGCGAAACGTTCCTAAGACGGGGGCGAGATTGAGGGGTAAGCTCTATCCCTGCTTGCCTCCACGGCAGAACATTGAAGGGGGGAATGGGAAAAACTCACCTGTACACTGGAAATGGGCAACTGTGCACTCTGCATCACATCTCGGAAGAGCTCGAAGTCGAGCTGTACATATACATCCACCAGCCGATCTGCGCCTGACTTTCCTCCCTCCTCCGAGGATGATCCAACGGCTGTTGGAGCTTGCCGTGAGAATGCGCCAAGTTCAGTGGGTAATGCCGAGGCGAGGTAGAGGAAGAGTGCTTGTTGGAGGGAGAGAATGCGGGTTTGGTAGGAGGGTGGGTAAGGAAGTTGGTAATGCTGTGATGATGCTACGTTGGTGGATTGGGAATTAGCAGTGCGCCACGGTGCGCCACCCACTGGTGGATCGTTGTGTATCTGCTGCTGGTGTGGTATGGAGGGAGTGGTAGGGTCGAATGTATTGGGCGAAGAAGCTGAGGAGATATCTGAATCGGGCATGAGGGGAGTAGAAGAGAATGCTGAGCTGTCCAAGCCGGGATGTTGTTGCTGATTATGGTGGTGCCCATTCCTGTGCGCATCTTGGAAGGGTTGGTGGCTTGGGTAGAGCATTGAGGTGTTGTTACCCTGTGGCTCTGGTAAGCCTGGTGGTGGTGGCGCAGATGAAGAGGAGGAAGAGGAGACGCCGCCATTTCCATTCTGCTGCTGCTGCTGTTGCTGTTGCATCATAGCAGCCCACTGATCGTGCACGAGCATATAGGCACCATCAACCTGCTGCTGCTGCTGCTGGGATGAAGAAGAAGATTCGCCCTCCACTCCGCTAGCGCGAGACGTCGATGCCGCCGCCGCCGCCGCGGCAGAGGAGGCGATGAATCGAGTGGTAGATATCAGATCGGAGTCTATGGAGAGTGTCGTTCTTGATTGGGAGAGTGCCCATTCGGCTAGATCGTCGAGCTCGAGTAAAGAGGCTGCTGCGAGGAGGGCGCGGGCTGTGGATGGGGAGAGAGGTTGTTGCGGGGAGCCTGCGCCGTAGATGTGTGCCAGGCACTGTTCGGGTTCACAGAGAGAAGAGACTGTCTAGCGCGACGTCTTATTCGAGCGAGTGAGAGATGGGGCAACGTACGATGTGAAGCGCCTCTTGATTGACTACTGGATCATGAATGAAGATCTCTGTGCGAGACAAGTGAGTGAAGAAGGAGAAGTCAGCTTACTTACAGAGGCAGGGAGAATAAAAAGCTGGCGCCTGCACTGACCGATGATGATGTGTCTGCTCTCTGGAAGCCTGCGGGCGAAGAAAGGGGAGCGGGAGAGGATGAGGCCGTGCAGGTTGAATTGTGCCTGCCATCCTGATACGGAGTTGATGAGGAGCGTAGTGTCTGACCATCGCGACCTGCACAGGGAGAAGAGAGGACAGGAGTGAGCATGAATGCGCGCAGCTCTGAGTGGAAGCATGACTTGGAGAAAGACATACTCTGAGAAGCCGGTCTGCAGTGGGACGAAGTTGAGGGGAAGAGTGGATCAGCGCAGGCTAGCAAAAGAGCGAGAAGAGAGATAGGATACTGACAGTGAGGACATGAGAGCCGACTGCATGGAGCTGTTCGTTGAGTGTATGCGACATTTGCTTTCTGTGTTTGATGCTCAGTTGAAGCGTTGAGCAGCTCATCCACATCGACGTCGAGCTCATCCTTTCAGCGAGCGAGGGAGGGAGGAGGTTCTAAATGTGGAGAACATCACGTGACAATTGCTTACATAATACTCGGCCGAGAATTCTGAGTGAGTCACGCTCCAAGAAGAAACCAACACCCAAATAAAACTTGCGCACAGTCTTCCTCGATGCCAACCACCTCCATCCCTCCAATACTCTCTACAATACACTCTGCTCACCATGTCAGCACCACAGTCACTCTACCTCCGATGCGAGCTCAAGCCAAATGAACATCGCTCAGCATTGACACCCACCACCGCAAAGAAACTCATCGATGCTGGATTCAAAATCACGGTAGAACGAGACCCACAACGCACCTTTGACGATGAAGAATTCGAGGCGTGAGTCTCTCTCTTTCTTCCATTCTTCCGTTTCCTGCTACTGAACCAACCTTGCAAAAATGCAGCGTCGGATGCACCCTCGCCCAACACAACACCTTCATGGACGCACCCCGCGACACCCTCATCCTCGGCCTCAAGGAACTCCCATCACCCGGTCCCGCCCTGCCCCACACCCACATCCAGTTCGCCCACTGCTACAAGAAGCAAGCAGGCTGGGTCGACGTCCTCCGTCGCTTCAAGCAGGGTGGAGGAAAACTCTACGACCTCGAATTCCTCGAAGACGCCAATGGACGGCGCGTCGCTGCTTTTGGTTGGCATGCTGGCTTTGCTGGTGCCGCACTCGGTCTGCTCAGCTTGGCTGAACAGGTTGCAGGGAATGGTTCCAGTCGATTGGGCGAGCAGAAGCCGTACCCCAATGAGGACGAGCTCATCAAGGTCGCGCGATCCAAGATTGAGGACATTAAGCGTTCGCGCGCTGATGGTAAAGTCAAGGCTCTCGTTGTTGGCGCTTTGGGACGCTGTGGACGCGGCGCCATTGACTTTTTCGAGAAGGCAGGTGTGGCCCCGGAGGATATCGTGCGATGGGACATGAAGGAGACCGCGGCCAAGTCGGGTCCTTACCAGGAAATGCTCGACGGTGAGTTTCATCATTCATTCACACACGCGTCAGGATCATTTACTGAAACGCGTTTTTAACCAGTGGACATCTTTGTGAACTGCATCTACCTCACCAAGAAGATCCCCAACTTCCTCGACAGTCCCTTCCTCAAAGCCGCCGGCCCATCCCGACGACTCGGGTGTGTCGTCGACGTCAGCTGCGACACCACCAACCCAAACAACCCTTTGCCCATCTACGACATCAACACCACCTTCCTCGAGCCCACCGTCGATGTCGACGTCGGAGAGGGCAACCCTTCTCTCACCGTCATCTCGATTGACCACCTGCCCACTCTCCTCCCACGCGAGGCATCGGAGGGATTCTCAGCCGACTTGCTTCCCTCGCTCCTCCAGCTGCCTTACATCACCGGTGTTGCTGCGGATTCCGAGGCTGGTAAGGCCGAGGGTAAGGGCGCTGTGTGGGCTCGGGCGGGCAAGCTGTTTGAATCCCATGTTGCTGAGGCTGAGGCGGAGGCTAAGCGATTGGGCGAGGACTTCTGAAGTGGCCTCTACGACTGTCTCCTGTCGTTCACGCTTCGGATTTTTCCTGCTCCTACCTTCCCTCCTTCGGACTCCAAGATCTCTTCACTCTTCCAACTCGAGGTCACTTCGGCGCTCCGCCCTATAACCAGGCCCCGGTCTCAACTTTGTTCACCGCAACACCAGCATCATACGCATTTCGCGTCGCATCGCACTCGCATCCCCGAAGAAGTGTCTGCCCGCCTTCCCTCTCCCAGCTTTTATTAATTGCGTTTTTCCCTTTGTTCTTTGTGTTCTCGAAATCTGAACATTTTGCTTTGCTCCACAACAAGAAGGATGAGTGGCTGTTGGAACGAGGACGCCGACTACCATCACCATAGGAAGTCCAGAGACTCGCTCAAAACGAACGCGTCAAACTCTCTCTCACAGGAATCGCGCGCGAGGTTGCTGGATCCATCCCCCATGTCCGCGGTGTCAGCGGTAGGAGGTGCTGTTGGAGGGAATGGCAGTGGCAGCAGTCGACATGCTCATCCTCATCCCCAGCAACAACAGCAGCAGCATGAAGCACAGCAACAACAGCAACAGCAACAACCTCCAAACATGGAACAGCTCTACATGCAACAACAGCGAACCACCCTCACCGCCGGACCAGGACAGAGCATCGTCACCCGCGCCCACTACGCATACCTAACCCCGGCCGAGTACAGCTCCCTGAACGAACACATGCGGAAGATCGCCATACAGACCCACACCCTCGCCGCCTTCTCCGCCCACACCCACCAAGCCTGCGGTCTCATCGAAGGAACAGCCTCCCGCTTAGGATTCCCCCGTCGGACCATCGCGACCGCCCAACTCCTCTACACCCGTTTTCACCTCACCTACAGCCCATCCGACTTCCTCCTGCACGAAGTCTCTCTGGCCTGTCTGGTTCTTTCGAGTAAGATCTGCGATACGCCTAAGAGGACGAGGGAGATGATCATCACGTCGTATGCGCTCAGACATCCGGAGAAGTGTAAGATTACGAGGTCGATGTCTGTCCCTGCGGGTCGGGCCAAAGAGGCCATGGAGGCTTTATCGGCCGGTGTGGATCCTGCTGTTGCTTCCTCAGCATCAGGCGGGACACGCTCACGAGCTCCATCCACCGCAACTGCGGCTGCGGCTGCAGCGGCGTCCTCGAGATTGATGGGCAACATATCGGAGTCGGACATTGATCCTGCGCGCATTGAGAACGAGCGAGGGAGGATATTGGCGATCGAGCGGCTCTTGCTCGAGACGACGAGTTTCAATTTCCAAGTTCGCGCGCAGAATTCGTTGGCGTTGAGCTTCAAGTTAGGTCGGAGGTTGCGAGGTGGGTTTATTTTCTTCTCTGTTTTTCGGCGCTGGAGGGAAGGGGATGGGGAAGAAGTGCTCATCATTCGTTTGTTCTCCCTTTCTTTGCTCCTTTTTTTCTGCATCCAGCTCCGAAGAATCTGTGCGACTCGGCGTGGAGGGTTGCCGCGGATGCGTGAGTTACTTCTTCCCTCCATCGTCTCCCCCCCCACCCTCAAAGGTTCAATAATACTCAATCAAGCCTCCCTTTCCCACAGTCACCGCTCCGCAGCCCCTCTGATCTACCCCCACTCACAATCGCCCTCGCCGCCCTCTACCTGTCCGCCTTGTTCGCCTTCCCCCCACTCAAATCAGCCGTCGACTCTCCTCATACGGACGAGGCGGACCGAGTGGCGGATCAGCAGTACTACGCTTACTTCGATACCGAGATGTTGGAACGCGAGATGGAGAGGGAGAGAGAGCGGGATGCGGCGATTAAGGCTAGTGGAGTTTCGTCGACGCCGAGGGGTATTTTGGGAACTTCGATCTTGGGTAGTTCTGCTAGGTCGCGCGTTGTTGCACCTTCGTCCAGTATACCCTCTTCCTCCAACACAGCGGCGGCGGCGGGACAGCTCTTATCTCAGATGGAGCACATGGACTCTCTCACTGGTCTGCAACGCGAGGCGGCGCGCTTGATCATGTGCTTCACAGCTTCGGATGGCCTGTTTGGGGATGCTTCTACGAGACCTGGTGGGATGCATCGAGCACTTTGGAAGGCTGGCTGTCGATGGCAGCGGAGTGGGGAGGGTAGGGCACGAAAGAGGAGGAAGGTCGAGCAGGAGGACGAGAAGGGAGGGGTGAAGATGGAAGTTGATTTGGAGGAAGGGGTGGGGGTGGGGGATGATGGGGAGGAGCGGGGGGGAGAGGAAGTGGACGCGCTTGCTGATGAGGCTCTTTGGTTGGCTTTGGGTTCTAGTTCCGGTGTAGCGCCTGTGGAGAGTGAGTCAACACTTTTTAACCCTTCTTTGCTATAGGTCCCCGTCTTTCCTGTGCTGAACAACATTTCCTTCCCAAACCCGCAGACGCCGCCATCATGATTCTCGACCTCTACATCGAATCACTCCGACTCTTGAGCAGTTCCCCGCCTTTCTCCGGCCCTTTGCCCGTCCAACCTGCCCACCTCGCCGCAGGCACGACGACGAGCAACACGATTGTGACGAGTGCGAAAGTGGGCTCCTCAGACGACCAGGATCCAGCTACGACGACGAGCCCCGGTGACGGAGCGCTGTACCGGGCTGTGAATGACGATGACGAGAAGAATGGGATGCGGACTACGGTTGTGCTGGTGAATACGAGACATGCGCCTATGCCTCCTTCGTATGCGCTCTCTCCTCCGCCATTGGAGATTTTGCATGTGTTGAATCAGGGGTATGCTGTTGCTCTGCATGAGGTACCAGCTGGGAAGGTAGGAGGAGGTGGGAGTGGTGGGAACCCTACCCCTCCATCCCCACTCGAACTCCTCCAAGAGCTCGACCAACTCAAACTCTGGCTTCTCCGAATCGGCCGCCGACGCGATCGATCCGATGCGCAACTCCTGCACTCCTCCCAACCTCCCTTCGTATCGAAGGACGAGGATGAAGAGGGGGAACGAAGGCAGACGGAGGAGTATGGACGACGGAGGTGGGAGACTGCGCAGTGGAGACGGTGGAGTGCGAACGTTGCGCAGAGTATGGATGATGGGCGGATGAGGGGGATCGTGCCTGAGGATCCGGCTGTGAGGGCGCGGTTGGTGGGTAAAGGGCCGGTGGAGTATAAGCCTGGGGTGGTGCGCTTCTTGTTTTAGAAGAGAGAGAGGAGGGTTTGGGCGGGAGGTGATAGAAATGAATGCCAATTCGGTTTCTTCTTTTGCCAGGTGTATGGATGTGTGGTATGTGTACAGTGTAGTGTGTGTGTGGGTGTATAAATAATGGCCGCAAGAAAGGTATGTAACGGAAGAGTAGTGAGAGGTTGTGAAAAGAAAGGAAGCAGGGGTCGGCCTCCGCGCTTTCCCATGTTTTCATCGGAGAAAGATCTGCACGTCGCCCATATGCCCACACGTCCTCGCCGCGCTATAAATGGCCGACCAGTCCGGCCCAGGGATAGGCGAAGGTGACCTCTGCGTCGCATTAGCAGGCAACCTCTCTCCCGTCACTCGATCATACCCTCCCTTCTCCAGCCCCCCTCCCCCACCTGCCTCAGAAGAAGGCGGCACCCACGTCGCCTCGGAGGTACTACCCCTCGAAGACTGAGCATGCGAGTATTGTTGTTGCGAGTGTTGTCCGTGAAAGCCACTCATCTGGGCGCCGAAGGAACTGACGGAGCCCCAACCTGCGTCGCTCGGGTACCTCGCCCGACCGGTGTGAGTATGAGTCTGAGGATGGTGATTGTGGTGGTTGTAGTGGGCCGTCTGTTGTCGACTGTTGTTGTTGTTGATCGTGTGTTGAGTCGAGGCGCCGCTCTGTCGACGGTTGTAAGAGGAGAAAGGGGAAGCTTCGGATGAGGAAGTTCCCCACGCACTCGTATATCCCGTCCCTCCTCCTCCTCCTCCGCCCCACCCGAGCCCGAACCCGAACCAGCTGCCCATCCCAACTAGGCGCCGGCCCACTCGATCCACCACCACCACCATACCGCCCCACACCTCCAAACCCGGTACTACTCGCAAAACTCCTCCCTCCAACCCCACCTTCCTCCTCCGCCGCAGCTCTCATCTCAGCCCGAGAAGCCCAATGTCTTTGTTCCTCCATCTCCCGCGCGAGGCCGTAGGCCCCATATCCCACAGTGAGCAACATCCTCTCCAACCCTAACCAGCTCACCCCGAACTTCACACAGAGCTCATCGTCGCAGTGTGTCCCCTCGACAAGGAGCTGTTCCAATCCTTCGACTGGTAACGAGAGGCCGGCTTTACGGAGGTCGAGTGGGGTCGAGGATGCCGTGTGGGTTGTTTGTGGTAGAGGGTAAGGATCCGAAGGAGAAGGAGGGGTGAAGATAGGGAATCGATGAACCCGTCTCACAAAGCCTTTAATAACCCAAAAGTCACAAACCGCCTCACGTCCAAATACATCCTCTCCACATTCAGATCCTCCATCCACTGACTGACCGTTATTCCCGGTCTCAGGGCGGAAGCGTACAGCTTGAGGAGCTCGGAATAGGGTGGGCGGGGTTTACCGGGTCGGATGACGTAGTCTGCGCATTCGCGTTGGATGGAGTCGAGGGTTGCTATGGAGGCGATGAGGGGGCGGAGGATGTAGATGTTGGAGTATTGGAAGAGGTCGATCATGATGATGCATTCGTAGTAGCTGGGGGTGGGAGGGGGGGATATGTCAGCGCTTTTGGAGGGAAATTCCTGTGTGCTAAGGAAAGGGAGGAAAAAAGGAAACGCACAGTAGGTGCTCCATGCACTGTCTGGTCAGTCCGAGATCAGCATCGGCGAGCTCTGCAATCCTCTTGACGTGGTTGACTCCATTAATGAACGGGAAGATCTGCCAACGAAAAAACACCATGAGCCTCCACCCATCCCAACAAAGCCACAATAGAACAGCAAAAACTCACCTTCTTCATCGTCAAATCCCAATTATCATCCACCCTCTTCCCCAAATCCAACAGCGCAACAGGTACATCCCAATCATTCGCAGCGGGCGGATTGGGGTAGATCGGGAACAGCTTGATATTGATCGCATCCCTGACGGTCCGACCCAATCCATGGGGTAACTCCTTCTCCCATTCTTCAAGGAGGGCATCAGCAGCTGCTTGAGGCGAGAGCGGAAGTGCTGTCTCCCCTTCTTCGTCTTCACCTACGCTTGTGGTGCGAGGACGGGGACGAGGATGAAGACTGACAGACGAGATATCGGGCGTTAAGTTACCCGTACTCCTCGTCCCGTAAAGAAGAGGCGAAGAAGGCGTCGTACTACCCGGCGTACTCGTACTCGTGAACGTAATAGAAGCATCCCTCTTCAAGCTGTCGATCGTCCTTCCCCTCCTTCTCCCGCGGACATTACTGATGCTGGAGACCCGACTGGGGGAAGGGGATGAGTTGGCGTTGGGAAGGTAAGGGGATGCGTTTGGGAAAGGTGTGGGGTTGGCGGCGGTGGGTATTGTGCTGATTGTCGGGTTGTTTGCTGAGTTGGCTATGAAGAGGGATCCTTGGTAGGTTCCTCCCAGTCCAGCATTCGGCGTCCCCGCTTTACTCCCTCCTCCTCCGACCATCCCGCTGGAAGGATGCCCACCCGTGCCTCACCGTTGTCCCTAGGCACATAACTCGTATGCGGAGCGACAGGCAACGGCACAAAGCTCTCACAATACGAGTTCAAATCCTGATAAAGCTGTTCAATAATCCCCAAGATCCGATTCCGACTCTTCTCGTTACTCAAGAAGGAACTCGACTCTTCGAGCCCAGTCAGGATTCTTGCAATCTTACGGACGACGGGTTCGTATGGACGTGTATCGGCTGAGGCGTCGAAGACGAAACACATGTTGAAGCGGAAGTCGTTTCGGGCGTAGCGGGATTCGTCGGAGAGGAAGACGGGGAAACCGAGGATCTTGTAGTTGCGGGTGGGTCTGTGCGAAGGAGGAGGAGGGGGAGGAGGTTGTGTGTGTGGTGTAGCAGGATCATTCGAGATTTCTTCCTGGAGCTGAACGTCATCTTCTTCGATGTCGGAGGTAGTTGTGTAGCGGGAGGTTGAGTCTGAGCGCAGTTTTGAAGTTCCTGAGCGATTGGATGAGGAGGAGAAGGAGGATCGGATGGGTCTGTTGTTGATGGGAGCTGAGGGTCTAGCTGATGATGATCTTGCGGTGGAGGAGCGACCTCTGATGTTGCAAGCTACGAGCTTACCGCATAGTTCCTTCTTTGGGATGATGTAGTCTTTGATGGGGCCGAAGTCGAAGAGGGGTTCGTTGATCTGGGTGTCTCTCCTGGGAGTTCTTCTCCTGTTGGTTGATCTTGGCTCGAGAAGGGGTGAGTCTGTGATAGAAGATGAAGCAGAGTCTTCGTTGAGGGTTGTTGATCTGAATGCTCTGCTGAATGCGGGTGGGGACTGTATGAATGATGCTGCATCTGTTGAGGTAGAGGAGAGAGGTTCGTCCTGGGTGATGGATCCCTCTGGCATCTGGAAGAGGATCTGTGGTCCATGGGTTGGGTGGAAGGTGGCGAAGAAGATGGACTGGATGTCGAGGAATGCATTGGACTCCAGATCGAATGCGCCGCCGAGTAAGCCAGAGAAGGTCATCTTCACAACAAGAGATGGTGGTCGTCCTCCTCATCCTCATCTTCCTCGAGCTCATCCTTCCTCATCCCTTCCTCACAGCTACGACCATCATCCCAAAAGCAAAGATGGCAGCATCAACACATCCTCACTCATCCTCTCTCCTCGTCTTCCTCCTCATCCTCCTCACATCAGCAGTAGCCATCTTCATCGTCCCCACACAGCAGCAAGATCCATTATTATACTTCTCACCCAAGGACCTCGACTACTCCTCCCTCTTCACACACAGATCACGCCCATCTCACTTGGAAGAACCATTCACAAAGAGAGACTACTCCCCTTACAACCATCCTCACCCACCCTCCAGCTCATCCCAAAACTCACAGACCCAGCACCATCCATCGACCATCGCTCCCCTTCCTCCTTCCTCTCCCAGATCCTCATCCCACGCGTACCAGGTACACCCAACAACACCCTCGTCCAACGCACCATCGCCTCCATCTTCGAACACGAGCTCTCCCCCAAACCATCCTCCCCACATGGTCCCGCTAGCTTAGGATGGACACTCGACCGCCATTCGTTCGAGGCAGACACACCGGAGGGCAGGAAGAAGTTTACCAATCTGATTGCGACGAAGGAGAAGGATGCACCGAGGAAGTTGATGCTTGCTGCTCATTTCGACTCCAAGTTCTTTGCCAGGGGTACGCGGGAGGAAGGCTTTGTGGGTGCGACGGATAGTGCGGCGCCGTGTGCGATCTTGATTGATACTGTGCGGGCCTTGGATGGGTTGTTGGATCGGAGGGCGGAGAAGAGGAAGGAAGGTGGGAGGTCGATTGCGGAGGATACGACGTTGCAGGTTGTCTTCTTCGATGGGGAGGAGGCTTTTCGGTATTGGTCCAAGTCGGACAGTATCTACGGCGCAAGGGCCTTAGCTTCTCACTGGTCGGAGTTGGTCCTTCCTGCTCAACATCAGCAACCCAGGAGGGCAGAGGACGAGCTCGAAGGGAGAAGATATACTCCGACTTCATCCACACCTGTCAAACCCGTCGACACCATCGAACACATGGTCCTCCTCGACCTCCTCGGCGCACCCAACCCTTCGATCCCAAACTTCTTCGACCACACCAGATGGCTGTACGACCATCTCGTCCAGGCCGAGACCAAGCTGAGGGAAGCTGGATTGCTCATGTGGAAGGAGAAGGAGAAGAGCTTCTTCAAGAGTGCGCATGTGTGGGGTGGGATTGAGGATGATCATCTGCCGTTTGCTGCGAGGGGGTACCTATCTTCCATCTGATCCCTTCGCCTTTTCCCAGTGTCTGGCATAAGATCACTGTGAGTCTCTCTCTCTCTATCAAACCCTTCTCTTATTATCTTCTGACCAACCTTTTCTGGTGGAGAATGTTTAGGACGACGCATCTGCACTCGACTATCCGACGATGTATGCGTGGTCGATGCTGATGCGGCTCTTCACCATTGAGTATCTCGGCCTGGCGCCCTATCTCGACAGCAGCTCATCCTCCACTCGCGCATGAGGGGTGACGTTATCACCATGCGCTTGCATCCCTGTAGACTATTTTCCCTCCCAGCAACCAATATACCACACTTCACAGCGCAGTAAAAATCGACCAAGATGGAAAAGAGGGGCTGGCTGGAGGTGGGTTGTGGAATTAGGAAGAGAGCCGCTTGAGGTGAAGATTTGTTGTTACAGTTTGTGACGAGGGTCGATGTTTACTTCTTCTTGGCTTTCAGCTTGTCGGCAGCTTCCTTGCGCAGTGCTTCGTCTGCTTTTTGCTTGGCCTTGAACGCGAGGTCATCTTCGTCGAGGTCCTTCTTGTCCTTCTTGGGTGCCTTGAGGGGCTGTCAGAGTGTGATAAGAGGAGTGAAATGTCAGGAGGGTGTGAAGGGAAGAAGATGGAGATGGGGGGGAAACATACCTTGACTTTTCCTCCTTGTCTTCCTGACATTGTAGTGAGGATGAGTGTATGAGTGTATGGGTTGTGTTGTGGAAGTTGGTGGACCTCAGTGCAGATAATTGTGGAAGTGAGTGAGGGTGAAGAGTTGAGTTGATGCCACGTGGTTTTCAGCTTCTCGGCCGATAGATTTCTATGTTGCAATATGTTCGGCCGAGATGCAACCACGTGGGGGGGCGAGAATCAAGAAGATCCCATCACTTGATCGTCAGCGAAGTCGAGGTCGAGGATGAGGACGACGACGACGATCATCATCCAAGGAGGGAAAGGGACGCGATGCTCAGCTCAACATCAGCACGCGTAGGTCTACTCCGACTCAGCGCATCATCATCTGCCAGGTGCTGTCTCCCACCACCACCAACAGCATCAGCACGTCTCTTCCAACTCAGCAGGACACTCCATCATCATTCAGCTCCATCAAGACCATCAAGAGTATCAACAGTAGGAATACAGCTGCAACAACCATTCTTCTCTCTACGATGGCAGTCCACCTCATCACCACCACCACCACCTGCTGATCCAACGGCAAAGACTCCCCCAACCTTCTTCAGCAGAATATGGAACCGCGTCCTCACAGCAGCCTCAAAAGCAGCAGCATCAAAAGACAAGTCTAGCTCAACAAGCGAAACAACACCCCCACCTTCCTTCCCAGACCTCCGCCGTCTCTTCTCCCTCGCATCCTCCCAACGTCGTCGAATCATAATCGCCTTCGCACTCCTCATCATCTCCTCAGCAGTCTCCCTCTCCGTCCCCGCGGTAATCGGAGGCCTGATCGACTTCTTCTCCAAGGGAAGCACGACACTCTACGGCTTCTCATTCAGCACCATTGCTTTTTCTCTACTGGGTATCTTCCTCGTGGGCGCTTGTGCGAAGGCGGGTTCGAATATCTTGCTGGATTTGGCGGGGATTGAGGTCATTGCTGCGTTGAGGAAGAGGAGTTTTGCGAATGTGTTGAGACAGGACGTCGAATGGGCTGATAAAGGAGCGGGGACGTAATCAGTCGTCTCAGTGTCGACACTACCATCGTAGGCGAGAGTCTGACCGACAATCTGGGAGACGGGTTGAGGAGCGCAGTCACGACATTCGCAGCAGCAGGAGCGATGCTCTACATCTCCGCCAAACTCACCTTGTTGATGTGCTGCGTCGTCCCACCCGCTGCGATCGGAGCCGTATTCTACTCCCGCTTCATCCGTGATTTGACAAACAAGACTCAGGACGCAGTGGGCGAACTCTCCAAGACGGCCGAAGAACGAATCTCACCACCCGCCTTTCGGACGGTGACGGCTTTCAACACGCAAGATTTGGAGTCGAAGAGGTTCAATCGGAAGGTCGAGGATGTCGTCAAGTTGCAGACTCGGGAGGCCATGGCTACCGGCTTTTTCTACGCGGGGACAGGTCTGACGGGTAATGTGGCCATCCTGTGTTTGTTGAGTTATGGGGGTCATCTGGTTTCCAGGGGTGAGATCACCGTAGGTGATCTGACGAGTTTACTGCTCTATACGGCGTATTTGGGTGGTGGCTTGGCCTCCTTGACGAGTTTCGCGACGAGTCTGATGAGAGCTATTGGAGCTGGTGCGCGTGTTTTCCAATTGATGGATCGCGAACCTACCATTCGACTCGCGTCTCCCATCACGACGAGTGGTTCTCTGACGAGTCAGAGTCGACCTCCCAGGATTCGGATGGAGAAGGTCTCGTTTGCGTACCCTTCCCGACCTACGATCCCCATTCTGCGCGATCTGGATCTGACCATTGAACCGGGGGAGTCCGTCGCGCTTGTGGGACCATCGGGAGTGGGTAAATCCTCCCTCCATTCCCTCCTACTACGCTACTACGACCCCCAATCAGGCAAAGTGACCCTGGACGACCTCGACATCCGGACCCTCCCACCCTCGCTCGTCCGGAACCTGGCCGGAGTCGTACCCCAATCTCCAGTCCTATTCGAGGCGAGCGTGGCGGATAATATCACGTATGGGTGTGAGCGTGTGGTGAGTCGGCAGGAGGTGGAGGATGCGGCTCGGTTGGCGAATGCGTGGGAGTTTGTGATGGAGTTGCCGGATGGGTTTGATACTGTTATTGGGCCGAGACAGTTGAGTGGGGGGCAGATGCAGAGGGTTGCTATTGCGCGGGCGTTGGTTAGGAGGCCGAAGATCTTGGTGAGTGTCTCTTCTCTCTTTCTCTTTGTCATCGCTGATGAACTTTGTTGACTGATTCTTCGTATTCTCATGTGCAGCTTCTGGACGAAGCGACCTCAGCCCTGGACTCCCGCTCCGAAGCACTGATCAACAACTCGATCTCGCAGATCATCTCCGAGGGCGAGATCACCGTCTGGATCGTCGCGCATCGATTATCGACGATCCGGTCGGCGGCGAGGGTGCTTGTGTTGGATGGGGGGAAAGTTGTGGAGAGTGGGAAGTTTGAGGAGTTGGATCGGCCGGGGACGAGGTTTAGGGGCTTGATGGCTGCTCAGCTGGAGGTTTCGGGTGGGGAGGCTGTCAAGGAGGAGGAGGAGGGGGAGGTCAAGAAGGTGTAGACCCTTCTCTGCTCTTTTGCAACATCTTCGGAACCGCACTTTCACACCTTTCGGCTTCAGCTTCCTTTCCCAGTGCTCGCAGGAAGGATAGAAGAAGTTCGTCGGGTACAAACCCTTTCTCTTACCCACATCTGCTCTTTCCCGAAAGAAGTCAGGATGAGGGGAACCTTACACTCCTTCCCTCTCTGCCACCCCCACTTACTCTGTAATGCAAAAGCAAGAAACTAAATCTCCACCACTACCATTTATAGACTCGGTTTCTACTGGAACTGATGGCTGTATTGAGATGGAAGTTGCGTTTGGAGAGAGAGAACCTTCATTCGCTCTTCCTCTTCTTCTTCTTCTCCTCGCCCTTCCCTCGCTCTTTCTACCCTTGCTCTTCTTGGGACTACTACTGCTCTCCCCACCTTCGTCCTCCCTCTCCCTCTTTTTCCCCTTGGATGGGCTGGAGGGGTCCTTCTTCTTCTTCGATTTGGAAGGGCTTGTGTCTGTTGTTTCGCTGTGGGTGGTAGGTTCTTGTTTGGTTGTTGTGGGTGGTGGTAGGTCTGAGTGGGCTGGGGTTGATGGGGGAGGGGCCCTGTGGAGTTTGAGCCTGCTGGTTTGCTGTGAGACGTTTGCGAGGATGATATGTGAGAGTCACTTTCCAAAAGCCATACGATCCCACTCTGGAACACTCACAAGGACCCAGTCAACCTATCCCAAGGCTGTTCAGGCTTAACGCGTGCGCCGGGGAGAGAAGCAGCGCGACCTACTCCTGCCGCTGAGGAAGGTGCGGAGGTTGAAGTTGCTGATGAAGAGGTGGAGAGGGAAGGGGCGTGTGAGGATCGGTAGGAAGGGTGTGAGAGACGGATGTGGAATGCGCGACTGATTGGTTTGTTGAGGAAGCTGAGTTCTGTCTGTGACGATGAAGAGGGGACGAGGATGCGTGTGGCTGGTGGTGCGTCTACAGGCTGGACTTCGTATTGCTGCTGTTGCTGAGCTGTAGTGAAGGTGGTGATGGTCTTCTTGGTGGAGGTGGTAGAGTCGATGTTGTGTAGGATGAGACCGTCGAGGGTGTTGATGTCTACTCCCTCGGTACGTGGAAGAGGATGATCTCGTTGTTGGGGGAGTGTATGGCTGGGAGGGATGCGAAGGGAAGAGGTTCGTATGCGTTCTTGAGACTCATCTTTTTTGCTTTTGCTTTATATGCTGGATGTCGAGTTGGAGGTCGTCAAGCTCAAGCTCAAGAAGGAAGTGGTCCCAGAAAAAGTTATGGTCGGACATTCGGCGATTCAGTGAGATGCTCGGAGCCTTTTCTTGGAGATCGGGGGTTGAGCACGGTCACCCAGAGGACAAGGTGAGGGGTGAATCCTTCTTCCTGACCACCACCTTCTCCCATCTCGCACATACTGACTGACAAAAAGATGGCCACCCCCTCCTCGCTACTCACTCTCCTCCTCATAGCAGGCACCCTCTTCCGCTTCTTCTCCTCAAGAATGCCAGCAAGACACCGCATCCTACCCCCCTCCTCAGAACGAATCATCATCTTCGGCGCATCCTCAGGTACAGGAGCAGCCATCGCAAAACACTATGCTCACAGGGGATGCAGACACCTCGTCCTCGTCGCAAGGAGGATCGAACAACTACAGGAAATCAGGGAGGAGTGTCTTGCCATCTCAAAGAAGAAGAAGGGAGGCGAGATGAATGTACTCTGTGTACCGGCTGATTGCACGAAGGATACAGACGTCGTTAATGTTCGCAAAGTCATTCTTGAACAGTTGGGTGGGATCGATACCGTCCATATCACCCTCGGCGTCTCAGCTCTACTTCCCCTCCTAGGAATCGCAGGTGTCGACCCCGTCCGACCAACGATCTCATCCCCATCTCAACAACAACAAACAACACACGCCTCCTCTTTCGCCCTCTCGTCCACCTACACCGCCGTCTCTCGAGCCTGTACGGCCAATATCACATCGACCGCCCTCCTCCTCACCACATTCACACCCATCCTCCAACTGAGCTCACCAGCACCAGCAATCCACATCCTCTCCTCCCTCGCTGCCCTCTTCCCCGCGCCGACTCGGGCTCTGTATGGAGCTACGAAAGCAGCCCAACTCATCCTCGCCCAAGGCTTCGAACTCGAAACTCAGACTCAAGCCGGACTCGAGGGTGAATTGACTCCTCAGTCATCTACAAGGAAGGGGATCAGGAAACGCGTTACTTTCGTCTATCTCTGTCCGGGTACCATCTTGAGCGGATTCAGGCAGAGTGCGGTGGACGTACCTGTGTCGGCGGCAGATGATGAGGACGCGTTGAAGAGGGCGGGTGTGTTTGACTCGACTTGGGATTCTAACTCCACGGGGGGGAAGAAGAAGAAGAAGAAGTCCGATGGGTTGAGGCCTGAGGACGTAGCGGCGAAGGCCATTGGACTCGTGGATTCACAGCGGGGAGGGGTACATACTATGAAGCTCTTCGAATTCGTCGGCAGGATTGCCCTCGTTGTTGCGTGAGTGGTTTCCCTTCTCTTTGCTAGCTTCGTCCGTCCCTACCTTCCTGACTCACGCTTCCTCTTTTTACACAGACCCTGGATACCAGCACGCGTCGCTCACAAGAAGTACGGGTATTAGATATAGTAAAGCGCAGCGGGCGGAAAAAATACACAATTATGTATGCTCTAATGGTGCTTAACTTCTCAGGCAACAGGGTCGCGCGTCTTCTTACGCCAGCGCACCGTCTCGGGCTGTTGCTTGTCGTTGATCTGTGGGAGGAACAGGATTCTTGAGTAATTGAGCATTTTGATAAGATTTCGTGTATGTGAGTAGGGAGCTACTTACTGCTCCTGCGACGGCGAGTTCTTTGGCTGTCTCCAGATCGGCCTTGTTCACTCGCCAGAAACGGACATTGCAGCTGTGAGAAGGAGGGGGGTTGAGATCAGTTATCTTTCAGCGACCTGTATGGACAAAGTCGCGTCACTCACTCGATCTCCTCATAGCCCTGCCAGAGAGGAAGATGGGACAAGTCATCAGCTCAAGATATGTAGTATGCCTAGGAGCGCAAGGACGAAACTCACCCTGACAGCCTCATCCAACAGCTCCCACAAATCCCGATCAGGCACCCTCTCCCCGGATCAACCCCCAACTCACTCCCCGCAGCCCCATGGACAATCCACCCATTCGACTTCCACTGCCAAATATCCGAACTGATCCCCCTCACCAACCAATCATGCGCCACACCCACCACAACCTGATCAAACCCCTCCGCAAACCAGTCTGTATACTCCAATGCGGCCAGTGCGGCGCGTAGGGCTGCTCTTTTTGTGGTTAGGGTGCTGGATTGGAGGAGGATTGCGTCGGGGGGTTTCTCGAGGGCGTGTGAGAGGTTTTTCTCGAGACGGTTGGAGGTGGAGGAGGAGGAGGTGGAGGAAGGGGGACAGTATTGGACGCCGATTCCGCCGCTTTGGTGGGAGGTCGTTGGGTCGCGGACGAGGAGGCCGTGGGAGAGGAGGAGGAGTTGGCGTGGGTCTGTTCGGCGGACGTAGCGGAGTGGACGCCAGGGTCTGTGTTGTGATGTGTTCACGAGAGACTCTTTTGAGTAAAAGGAGAGAAGAGGTTTGCTTATTAGCGGGGGAGTTACTCACCTCGGATCAGGGACGAACAGATCATCTACTCGAATATTCTCCGCGTTCGTCCGCATACTCGCCGCATCGCTCCGAACCGAGAACATACTCGCCCCATCATCCATCTGCCCACCCCCACCCCCACTCCGGGCCAAAAGCTGTTCAAGGGTACATTCCCCCTCTCATTAATCTCCTCCCACCGATTCAGTTTCCCCAACTCGCGCTCCTCCTCCGTCGGTCGATCCAAGATGGGATGGTTGGGACGTAAAGGTGCAGTCCAGGGTGTCTGGGCATTTGTTTTGGAGATGGAAGGTGGGATTCGGGATGTAGCTGAATATGCTGGTTGTGGGTTTGAGGAGGAGGAGGAAGAAGCTGCGAAGAGGGAAGAAGCTGTTATGTTTGATGATTTGGTTAAGGTTGCGATGGAGGTGTTGTCGCTGTCTTTGCGTTGTGAGGTTTGGTGGGTAGCGAAGGAGCGGATGGAAGGGGCGGGTGCGATGGACATGGCGTCGAATCTGTACCCATCATCATCCTCGTCCTCCTCCTCCTCACCATCATAATCGCCCAATTTGAAGTTCGCCTCCTTCTCCCTCTTCCTGGCAGCAATCTCAGCTTGAAAATCGAAAGATTGAGTAGGGGAGAGTGCGAGTGAGATGGAGGCGGGTAGGAAGAGTCGTTTTGAGGTGTTGTGTGTGGATGCGATGGGGTCGGGTGCGTATGATACTCCGTCACCTGGTTGGTCTAGGCGGATGTTGTAGGGAGTTGTTTGGGAAGATGATGATGATGCTGATGGTTGTGTCTTCCATGCTTCTATGTAGCGAAGGTCTGCCATCTTTTGAGTAAGTGAGTGGTGGTTGTGAACAAGTCGCCTCGAGGAAGAGGGATGACAAGGTCAATGCGTAGGAGAGTCACGTGATCAACACCGTCATCCTTTTGGGGCTTCACTCTCCTCGTCATGCACACATGCACAAGTGGAGCTCATCCTTAACGACGATCATCACCTGCCAGAGAACACATATCCTACAAGCCTCTCCAATAGTCAACAGTCGCAGAGATGAGTGGCACCACATACGCAGCTGGCTCCTCATCCTCTCCTCGACCCATCCCAAAGGTCACCAAGGTAAGTCTCCCCTTTAGCGCTCTCTCTCTCTCTCTTTCCCATACGCTGACACTGCTCTGCATCCCCATCTGCAAAGGTCAACCGCGTCCTCTTCCAGTCCAACCAGAAAACAGCATACTCACATGCGAAATCACCACCTTCCCTCGAACTCACACCCCACCACTTCATACTCCGCTTCCCGCCAGCACACACAACCACCACCGAGGACGGGCAGGAGGAGGACACCCTCAAGATCCCTTACACCCTCATCAACAGTCTTGTCCGTCTGCCCTCATTACCTACTCAGGAGCGGCATACGCGTGTATACCCACTCGGCGTTCGACTTCGGACTTTCCAGATTTATGCCCTGGGTTTTGACTCGGAGGCACTGGCGACGGACGTGTTTGAGACTGTGAAGTCGTATGCTGTGCTAAGTGAGTTATTTGAGGAAATGCTGCTTGTTCTTTGTCACAGTCTCATGAACTAATATTCTGTCTGCTTTGACTTGACCGAACAGGAACGCCGGAGCAACTGTATGCGTTCCATCGTCAACCAAGTAATGCTCCCTCAGCGCAAACTTCGTCCCCATCTCACAATGGCTGGAAATTTTATGATCCCAAGAAGGAGTTCACCCGGCAAGGAATTGGCTCCAGGACAAAGGCATGGCGCTTCACCGACCTCAATCAGACTTATTCAGTAAGTAAGCTATGACAGACTGAGATCGAAAGTGCATTACACTCACATACCTTTGAGTGTCCAGTTCTCCCCAACCTACCCAAACCAGCTCGTAGTCCCCTCAAGAATCAGCGACCAAACCCTAAACTACGCAGCGAAATACCGCAGCAAAGCCCGAATCCCAGCTCTAACCTACCTCCACTGGGCAAACTACGGCTCCATCACACGCTGCAGTCAACCCCTCGTAGGCCTCAAAGGCAACCGATCCGTCCAAGACGAAAAACTGATCGAGGCCATCTTCAGCTCACACATCTTCGCCGATCCAAATAGTAAAGCAGCCCAAGCTGCTGCAGCTGCTTCTGCTGCTGCCTCTCAGAGTGGAGGAGTAGCTGCTCTAGGTCCTAGTGCAGGGATGGTCATCTACGGCGCTACGACTACGAATCTCATCATCGATGCTCGACCTACGACGAATGCATGGCTAATGTAGCCAAAGGGGCTGGGTCGGAAAATATGGAACATTATAGGGGATGCAAGAAGGCTTATCTCGGTATTGACAATATTCATGTCATGCGTGATTCGCTCAATAGGGTGACGGACGCGTTGAAGGAGGCCGAACCCCCGCTCTTCTTTCCTCCTCCTCCTTCCGTGGGCGAGAACTCGTCGGCATTGTTGGATAGGGCGGGGACGTTGAATGGGGCTGCTCGGACGGCAGGGGGCGGCGCGAATGGGAGTCTGTACGCGACGTATCGGCCTGGTCGACCGGGTAGTAGTTCTCATTCTGGAGGACCGGCACCTCCGAAGCCGATCGACACGTACGCTCTCAAACGGTCCAATTGGCTCAAACATATCGCAGCGTTGATGGAGGGTACCATGATGATCGTCCGAAACGTGCACATCAACTCTTCGCATGCGCTCATTCACTGCTCGGATGGCTGGGACCGTACGACCCAACTCGCGGCATTGGCACAGATCTGTCTCGATCCTTATTTTAGGACACTCGAGGGCATGGCTGTGTTGATTGAGAAGGACTGGTTGAGCTTTGGACATCGGTTCGAGGATCGGTCGGGACATTTGGGACATCCGAGTCGGTTCGTTACCGATCCGGGACATGGGGAGCCTGTGGTGGCGGCCGAAGAGTGGGATCAGGATGGGAATGAGATCAGTGGTGGTGGGAATGGGAGTGGTGAGAGTGAAGGGTTTGAAGCGCAGGCTGCCGTCAATGCCATCTGGGGATTCACCAAACAGCTCACAGCTGGTTTCGGTGGAGGTGGCTCTTCCGGCGGATCCTCGGGCTCACCTACGAACTTGCGAGAAATCTCGCCCGTCTTCCATCAATTCTTGGACTGCGTCTGGCAGCTGATGCGTCAATTCCCCCAAAGGTTCGAGTACAATGTCGCGTTCCTGGTCGAGCTCCATGCGCAGGTGTACTCGTGCGAGTTTGGGACGTTCTTGCTCAATTCGGAACGGGAGAGACGGGCGTTGGGGATGGATGATGGGAAGGTTGTGGCGTTGGAGGAGAAGACGCCGAGTCTTTGGGATGAGTTGTTGTTGGGCGGTGATGGGAGTAGGAAGAAGAGGTGGTTGAATGAGAAGTACGATCCTTCACTTGATCGGCCTGCGGTTCCTTCTTCTTCTTCTTCCGAAACGGAGAAGGCGGTAGAGGAGAAGACCGATGCTGAATCAGCTTCGTCCACCGTGACCTTAGTCTCGGACTCCAGCACCACCCCCGCCAAATTCGGAGATATGGGCGTCCTCCTGGCCAACCCACGCGAAGTCCGCTTCTTCGCCGACCTCTTCCGTCGGGACGAGCGCGAGATCAATGCGCTCGTGAATGCGGAAGCTGCTGAGCGAGCGAGGTATGCCCAGCGTCTTGCGGACGCTGCGGCGGGTGCGATGTTGTCTCCCCGGACTGCGACGGCGTTAGAGTCGACGGGTGTGCCTGTTCCTGTGGCTGTGGCCGTTGAGGCGGGTTCGGCTGATCCGGGGCGTGATCCTGCTGCTGCTGCTGCTCTGGCGACGGGGGAGGGGAGGGCGGGGGTTGTTGATCTGGGGACTACGATGAGCGCTTCGAGGATTGATGGGGCGAGGTTGGCTTATCAGCCTCGTGTGCCTCGACAGCCTTCTGCTACGATGCCTCGTTCGGCGAGTGGGGCTTCTTTGGGCCTTGCTGGTGGTGGTGGGGTGTTCATCAGCAGCCAGGATCAAGTCCTTCTGTAACCAGGCCGGGTGAGGTCGACGACGCCGGTGCGAGGATGAAGAATCTGTTCTTAGGTGGTTGGGGTAAAATTCAGAATGTGATCGCGTCGGCTGGGCAGGCTGCTTCGGGTGTGCAGGCGCCTGTGGTTGGGCCTTTACCGGGTCAGACGGGTCCTGCGACTTGGGCGGGTGGTCATCATCATCAGCCTCAGCCTCAGCAGGTGCAGGTGCAGCCGGTGAGGAGACAGGGTTCGGAGGCGAATCCTTGGGCTGCGGGTGAATCTCCTGTTCGGGCGGGACGGAGCGGGGGGTTGGAGCTTGGTTCGGCGGCAGATGTTACTGATTGGGATCGGAGTGCGGGGAGCAGCAGTGGTGCGAGTGGGATGATGGAGCTCAACTCGGGTCGACCATTAGTTCGTCCTGAGAAAGGTTCACTCCCGCCACCCCCACCACCTTCGAAGGAGTCAGTGGAGGGAAGGTATGTGAGTCAGACTCAGTCGGCTACGTTGACGGGGAACCCTTGGGCTGTGGCTGCTGCTGCTGCTGCTCCTCGGTCGGGTGGTGGGAATGTACGGTTGGAGGATGTGTTTGGGAATGAGCAGGCGCGGAGTCGGTCTGCTGCTGTTGCTGCTCCTGTGAGTAGTGGTGCTGGGTTGTCGGCCTGGGATGCGGATCAGCAAGAGAGGAGTGGGAGACTCCGCTCAACCAGTCCTTTCGGTCAACAAGGATCATCGACGGCAACTACTTCATCACGAGCGGCCTCACCGATGATGGCATCCTCGTATCCTCCACTCCCACCGCCGCCTTCCTCATCAGCGACGCTAGCTCCGTCGGAGAAGGCTGCCGAGGGTCCTTCGACGCCGGGTTCTGGGATGGAGTATGACCCGCTTGGAGTAGGCGCGTTGTGAACCATGTACGAGTTACGGGGGCTTGGTTTTGTCACTCTCATACATGCAGGACCCAAATCAGACACTTTCCCGCGCATGCTGAATGGCGGCGCAACATTTGGACGCTTTCTTTTCCTTCAATAGCGGTGATAGTGTTTGCAAGGCTGAGAAAGTGGTAAAAGTACAAATTGAGGAAACGGGGCAACTGCCATCGAGTATTGGAGTTGGCGATTATTTCAGGACCTTCCCTTCCGCTCAAGAGCCTCTAACATCCGATGAATCTCCGTCTGCATCCGACTCGCATCCCTCATCAATCGGAAGGCAGGAACAGCCAAAGCCGGATCCAGCGGTTCTACCTCCGTCTCCCCCGCTTGTTGCTTCTTAGACTTGGGCGGCGCTGCTGCGGGCCCGCACCATTCCGGTCGTAACTTGTACCCCATCGGCAAGGCTTGTTCAACAGCTGCATATCCCGCCCGCGCGTCCTGTCCGACCTTGGCATCCCGCTTCGCCCGCAATTGAGTCTGGACCTTGGTCTCCAGCTCAGTGAGCGGGGTCGAAAGTTCGTCCAAGACCTGGCGCGTCTGGAGGGAAGCCTGGTGGAGCCACGAGAGAGAGAGCACGTACCGGTTGTCGTACTTCTTCTCGGGAGAGGCATGTGTGGGTGGCTTAGGAGTAGGAGGCAGATGAGCTCGTCGATGTCGAGGTTGAGCTTGGAGACCGAAGAGCGTCTCGGCGAGGTGCATGCACAACGTCCCGTCATTCATCTCCACCCAGGCTTCATGTAACCGTTCCGCCTTTCCTACCTCCCTCTGCTGTTGCGAACCCGTGGAGAGCGAGAGACGAGCCTGTTCGAGACGGGCGAGATGGAGTGCGCTCGATTGGATACGGGTGGCTTCTTCGAGAGAGGCAAGCCAGGAAGTGCCTGTAGCTGCGGCGGAGTTGCTTCCGTCTGTTTTGGTTCCTGGGGTAGGAGGGATGGCGTGACATGCCGATAGCCCGATCAAAGCTGAGATCAGGGCGCGAGTGAGACCGGGTGAGGAAGGATGGAGAGCGAGGTCGGAGTCGGTGCCGGTGGCGGTAGGGTTGGAGACGCTCTCGCCCTTGGCGGAAGGAGTGGAATCTGCTGGTTTCCGCTTCCAGAATGCCCAGCTCGATGAAGAGCTTTGCTCGGACTGCGAACCTACATCTTCAGAAGGAACCGACTGCGTCCCAGCTGTGCTGACGCCATGCTCGGAAGCAAGTTCAACTGCTCGCAAGAGCCACGACTCCGCCTCGTCCCGATGTCCCAAGGTATGATGCAGTGTTCCAATCTTGGTCGCAAGCCGGACTAGACGCGCAGGAGTCGGAGTTGTCGAGCTTGTGATTTTTAGAGCTGCTTCCGAGGGTGGCGCAGAGGAAGAGAGAGCATCAAAGATGCGCTCGTAGCTCTCGATGGCTGACTGCTGTCCGCGTGGTCGGCCTTGACGCTCGCGTACAGAGGCGAGTCTCATCTCGAGAGTCAAGACGGTCGGATCGATCTCGGGAATCAGGATGCTCGCTCCTTGCCCCGCTGTATTTCGCGATGAGGTGGAGTTGGCGGCGGAAAGAAGCTGTGCGCGCTGAACGGCCGGTTCAGGAAGACGTAATCCTTTCCTCTCTGCTTCGTAGAGGGCGGCGATGAGGTACGACTCTGCATACATCAGTCCTTGTTCGAGCGTGGCAGCCGCCTTTTGCAGTGCGGAGCTGCTCTCCTGATTTCGGGTGGGTCGACCGAAGAAGGACTGCTTGGCGAAGAAGAAGGAAGGGTCGAGACCGGATCCCCATTCGGCTACGATAAAAGCTGAGCGGAGCGCATGTCGACCGCGAATACCCAACCGAGAATCTGTACCGCCTGATTTCAAGGAAGGAGGACACCAAGATTCATCCTGAGCTTCTTCCACCCAACTCAAGAAACAGGCCAATTCCTCCTCTGACACATGTTTCTCGAGTAGCTTGCCCACCTCCGCCTGGACGCGTTCGAGGGAGACGGCCTTGGTAGCGCGTGGCATGACGACGCGTTCTACATACTGGTGAGTCCCTTCGAAGAGGGCTGCTCCGACGGCGAAGAGGGCGAGGGCTGTGTATACGGTGATGCGGGCTACTTTGGAGATGATGAGGATGAACTGGACGAAGGAGTTGCCGAAGGTGCTTGCTACTTGGTGCTGGTTGGGCGCGGTGGAGTAGGAGCGGTTCTGGGTGGTGCGGAGGTGCTGGAGTAAGGCGAGATTGATGTCGCGCTGTTGTTGTAGATGTATGCGAGGTCTTTGCTGTGTATGTGAAGATGTCTGTGCAGATGAGAAGGTTGAGCTCGATATTCTTCTTGTCGCTGATGGTCGCAATACCGCTGCTACTGTAGAGGGAGAGCGCGCGTTCAGAGCAAGAGTGCGCCTTGCCAATGTACTCGTAGCTTGAGTCAACATCATCGGTCGTTTGCCTTGACAGAATGAAGATGTTGGAGGTCGTGCACTGCAAGAAATTCGCGGCTGAGTCGATGGTAACGAATTCCACGTGGGAAACATGCGGAAAATGATCATCACCCAAAATGATCACAAAACACGTCGCGTCGCGTCGTCTTTCTCTCAACCGCGTCACCGTGTTTGGGTCAGCCGAAAAAAGCGAAGGATGAACTTCTCTCCCACCACCTTGCATTGCACCTTGCTCAGTATCCAGCCAACAGCTCACAACAACAGCTCGCGTCTCAGGCTCGTACAGCAGAAGTACATCGCCCGCCATGCCAGAGCTCTCTTCATAGTGAGTCTCACACATTCCTGCCTCTCCCCAAGTCTCGCGAAACATACTGAACCAACATCTCCCTCCCGACATCAGCGAGCAGCAACGGCTCGAAAACATCAGACGCAATGAAGAACTCATGCGCGAACTCAACCTCCTCAACGGCGCATCCACCCTCGCCATAGACCCCGAAACCACACGCAGGGCAGCAGCAGCAGCAGCCTCATCCTCCTCCTCTTCCACCAAACGAGCCGCCAAACCAAAAATAACACCCGCCGAAGCACAAGCGCGCAAAGAACTCGCCGAACAGCGCAAGAAGGATCGCGAGAATGCGCGTCCGACGCGTGTTCAGCCTCCTCGGCGATCAAGTGCGCGTCTGGCGGGCATAGAGGCGGATAGTGAGGCCTTGAAGCGGAAGTATGACGAGGTTGCTGAGACGGAGAGGGCGGAGAGGGAGGCTGCTAAGAAGGCTCGGCATGAAGATCGTGATTTGCAGAGGTTGACGGGTGGGGGTTTGAGTGAGGAGGAAGTCCTTGCGCTCAGGTCGGCTTTTACAGGTTTAGGTGGAGGTCTTGCTTCTTCCACCAATGAGGACGAGGGGGATGATGATACGAAGAGGACGCCGCGATCGAGTGGGAGGACGCCGGGAGCTAAAGGCAAGGGCAAGGCGGAATCTTCCTTCGAGCTTGCGGAGCTTAAGGAGGAACTCAACAAAATGGAGCTTCGGGCCGTGGCTAAGGTTGTTCGAGCGCGCATCTACAGCATGGCTTTCCACCCGACCTTGGACAAGGATCTCATCTTTGCCGGCGACAAGGAAGGCGCGATCGGGATTTGGGAGCCCTGGGCTGCTACTGACGATATAGCGACGGACGCAGGCGATGACGCAGACGGGGTAGACTCGAGCAAAGCGAGTGGGAAGAGCTGGTCACTTCAAGCACACGGCAAAGACTCTGTCACCTGTCTCAAATTTGATCCGGTCGATGCTCAATCGGTCTACTCCTCAAGCTACGACTCTACTATTCGACAACTCTCTCTCAGCGGGGGCGGTGGGACCAGTAATGGCGCGTCGGCTCAAAGCGATGTGCTCCATTCCACTGAGATCTGGGCGGGCAACCAAGATGTTTTGTTGAGCATCTTTGATGTGCTCGCGCCTCAGACGCACCCGGACGTGTTCACCCACACGCCTGCGCCGGGACTGGACGAGCGGAGTATCTGGATCGCCGATCATCGGGGCGGCTTAATCCACGTTGACGTGCGTGAACGACCTCGGATCGGCGGAGCGGAGACGTCCTCGAGTTCAGGCAAGGGCGGAGGTCGAGGTGCGCGTGCAGGACATCAGGGATCCTCCTCTAGCGCCACGAGTCGCCGATGGCAAATCCACGAGAAGAAGATTGGCGGTCTCGCTGTGAATCCGCTCTTTCCGTATGCGATTGCGACTGCGGGACTGGATCAGCATGTTCGGTTATTTGATGTGCGTGCGTTGGAGGCCTTACCGGTCACGATGGATGCGCCGTACAATGCTACGGCGGTGGATCAGGAGACGTTGCAGATGGTGCAGGGGAGCGCGATGAGGGCGTCCTGTCGGGCTAGGTTGGCCTGCACGAGCGTCGATTGGTCGCCGAGGGGTGATCAGCTTGCGGCGGTATCTTATGATGATGTGGTTAAGGGTGAGTTCTTGGTACATGTTTGGTCTGCAGTTGGAATGGTCAGCTCTAAGACTTGTTTCTTTTTTTCACAGTATGGGATGTCAATGGGCCTGGTCTGCGGGCTGGCTTTGATGACGATGATTCAACGGAGAACGGAAGCGCGGTGACGCCCTCCAAAGCTACCAGTAACGGTGGGCGGAAGAGTCAGCGAGTCAAGAAGGAGGAAGGAGAGGGAGGACAACAGAGCATGTTCCGATACTTCAAGCAGGAACCCAAAACAGAAGAGCTAGGCTCGCTGTCGCCCAGCCAAGTCGACCAGAAGAAGAAGAAAGCACCATCCTTCCCTCATCTTCAACTCTTCTCTCGCGACTAGGCTCACACAACGTCCTCGAGAAGCCGACCCATACGCTCCCCCATAACAACCAAACAGGCAAGTGGCTGACGATGTTCCGCGTGCGCTGGTGTGCGAACCCGAGCGTGGACCCGCATTTCACGATGGGATCGATGCATCGGCATGCGGAGATCTGGTCGGGGAGGACGGGAGAGCTGTTGAGGAGTCTGTATGATGAGGAGTGGGTTACTGCTGTTCCTGCTGTGACGGCGATGCATCCGAGGCGGGTGGGACGGTTGGTTGCGGGGAATGCGAGTGGGAAGTGTCATTTGTGGTGTCCGCCGGAGTGAATGGGGCTGGGGCATGCCTCGACGTCGATGATGCTCTTTGGAATTCTCGACATGGTCTGCGGGTACCCAACGCCAGCCCGAAATTCAAGAAGATTCCCTCAAGCTTGACCACGACGCACGGCTCTGACGATGGAACTTCTCGCCTTCGCTTGCTTGATCCTGAGGAAAGAAGGGAATTCGTGTTCGTGCTTCCCTTGTGGGATGTCGACGTCGCTAGTAGCTGTCATCGTGACGGCTGGAATTATGGGGAGTGGGAACGGATAAATGTATAATAGGAACGCCCACCACGTCTCTCCAAACAAGAGACCAGGCATTTGAAGCTGACGATTGCGGTTAGGAATGAAGTTGACAGTTATCGCTTGGATGGCAAAATGACAGCGTGGATGAGAGCTAGAAGGAATCCATCTCTGTGAGGCATTCCTGGGTGGGACTCTGCTCTTGACGTGCTCTGCTGCGTATTTATATATGAGCGTTTGAGGGAAAGAGCCTCTCTCTCTGTGTCACATCACTCACTGCCACCACCCATCAACTTACCACCACCAAAACGACAGCCGGCCACAACAACGACGACGACGACGACGTGGAAGCAAGAAGAGTGCGCTGCGTATCCAAGATTTGATCAAGACATCCGAAAGCAGGGCAAGATCCAGTCGACTCTTTGCTACTGCTGCTGCTGCTGCTGCTGGCTTCGGAGGGCATTCAGTGGTGATACTTATAAGGTTAGTCCCCTCTCTTGGCACCCCCACCCCTGTTCCCCTTCCCACCCTCCGGAGACTGCGCCCCGCACACAACACCGGCGGCCACATATTGCTGTCTGCGCCTGCTGTCTGCTGCTGCTGGTGGTGGTGGTGTTTACAGGATCCAGACAGGACAGCCATCGCAGCATTATCGAGCGTGCCTGCAGCAGCTTCCACCAACGAAGCCTCCTGGAACCCCGGCCGTTGGGATTTTCGAACAAAAGGAAAGCAAGGAGGTCAACAAAACTCTCGGTCAATCAGCAGCATCGTCGAGACAGCAAGCATTAAGCATCACCAGCGCATCTATCGGAGTCAACACCACCGACAGCGACGGCAAGCAGGTCGGAAGGGCGTAATATTGCCCGAGACGGTCCATCGCATACCTCCGTGTGGGCGTCGCTGCTTACCGAACTTCGGAACATTCGGACTCCTTTCCCTCCCCCTTCGATTCCCTACTTCTGCGCGCTACTCCTCTTCTGCTGTTGCCTTCGTCAGCTAAAGCGCTCAGGCCTCAGGGCCAGAACCTTCGACGATTCGCCACCCAAATTGTATCTACACAGGGCTTCCCTCCACCTGCAGTCCAGCAGCGATCATCGGCAGGAGCTTTCAAGCTTCAAGGTGGACAAGTTAGATCCTTGAAGCGGTCAGGGCCTCAGGCTAGAAGCTCGCTATTAGCGAAGATCCTTTTGTCTGCGAAGCTAGAACGCTACCACTCTCCCTCCAGCGGAGCGAGACATCTTCACAAACACAACCCCCTCACGGTGCCTGCATACATCGACCCATAAAATCGGATACGCCGTCGGACCTTGGCTTTCCTTCATCCTTGCCCCTTCCTTTCCTCGATTGGAACCCGCCATCTACCATCCCTTGGGCCACCTTTCCGATCGTCGCTCTTTCCACAACTCGCGGAGTGATCGGTGATCGTCGACACGCTCTCTCATCTTCCGCCTTTGTTCCATATCCAATCCCCTCATCCCGCTCCTTGGCGCTTGTTTTCGGCCAGAAGTTGGCCTTTCTTTGTTTCATCTCGCTGACTTATCGAACAATTTCACCCCCCCTCCTTTTCCCTTTCTCCTCGTGAATCCTCACTTCGATCGTATCCCGCCCGTCGAATCAACTTCCCCTTTGACCATCGCCCAAACCGCACAAAACCAAACCGGAATCGGACGTCGCCAACGAAATTCTCAACTTCCCCCGTCTCATCTCATCAACTTCTGTCTCTTCGGAATTTCGACTTCCTCCGTCCCGACCGTGCGGCAATCGAACCTCGCAATCCTTCATTCTCCTCGCTGGCTCCGCCCACTTCGCTGTCTCAAAAACACCTTGGGTGTTTCGTGGTTCATTTCATTTCTCTCTGGCCGCCCTGACGCCATAATCGGTACGCCCTCGCACTGCGTTTACGGCACGATATCGCGCTCGATTCGGACGTTGTCCTGCTCCTCCTCGCACTTCCTTCGCTGCGGCCCTTGCTTAATAACGAACGCGCGGCGCTGCACAAAACCTGCACAATTACTTCCCATCTCTCTTCCTCTCCATTCTTCTCTCCATAGGATTCCAGCACTTTTTGCCTTGGAGCGGTCTCCTTTTTAGAAGTAACTCCAGCTCCTTGTCAAAGGACTCCATCAATCGCCTTTCCTTTTTTTACCGTCGGTCGATGCTCGCTACGCTTTCGCCAAACTTCAGCGCCAGCACCAATTCCAGCAGCAGTACGCAGACGCATCCTGTTCCTGTCCCCGCTTCCATCCCCACCTCGGCCTCGGTCTCACTTGCGCCTCCTGCACCTACCGGCCTCGTCTTGAGCCCGCATCATCACAGCAGCGCCAACGGTAGCTTCATCGGCTGTGCACGAACGGGTTCTTCCTTCAACATCTTCCGGTCCCGGACTCCTCCTACCTTGCAGCAGGTCGGGACGACGAGCAACACAAGTGCAGCTTCGCTCGGACCTTCTTTGTTGGCCGAACGAGTTCCTCTTCCGAGCGAGGAAGGCGAACACGGAGGACGTCGCAGTGCTTCCCCCTTCCACGAGCGTAAAAGACGAGCGTCGTGTGATTTGGGAATCTCTCCTACAGTAGGCCTCGCTTCCGGATCTTCTTGCTCAAGCAGCGGCGACAGCATCTTCAGCGATCATAGCTCCACATCGACTTTCTCGCGTATTTCGACCTCTCCCGTCAAGAACTTCCATTCTGCTTCTTCTTCTTCAACAAGCCCTTCTCGGTGCTCTACGCCTTCGCCAAGTTCGGTCATCCTCGTGGGCGCCATCTCATCTGCCGTTTCGGACAGTCCTAAACGGCGTAAAGTCGAACTGGTTTCGGAGGAAAACGACATCCACAGTAAAGACGGTACTTCGTGCGGACATTGCTTAGAAGCGAAAATGGCGGAGCAAGCAAAGCTAGGGCGGAAATTGTCGGTAGATGAAGCGGCACAGGTCAGGGTTGCGCCAACTGCGAACGACGGCATCGTGGACCATACGCAAGACCTGGTCACACAAGCGCCTGCAGCGTTTGCGCCCGTGAACACCTTGCAACAATTTATCCCCGGCGCGTCATCTTCTCTCTCCAATAGCGGCGGCGGCGGTGTCGGCGGTACGCGAAAGGCGCGTCCAAAACGACTCAATCTCGTCCCACCCCCGGTTCGTCCCACTCGAACCGTTCCAACCGATCTGGGCAACTCGGCGGCGGTGACGCGAAGAACGGTGCGGAGGAGTGGGATACGAAAGCAGCGGCGAGTGGGAGCGGTACGCGCTCTGTGCCCGTTTCGCCTTCGCTTGTCCTTTCGAGTGCGGGTGTTGGACCGGCGGGTCCCGGTCAGAGTGGGATGAATGGCAGTGTAGCTGGCGGCGTTGGTCCCGGACTCGGGCTGGGTATTGCTGGAGGTGTTGGATCGCCGGAGCCGAGTGTGGATCCTGTCAAGGATCTGAGTAGTACGCTTAGGGGCGCTCCTCGGCGGCGGCCCAGTATGCCTTTTCGGACGAGCGTGAGTTCCGGTGTAGGAAGTGCTGGCGGCGCTGGTGCGGCGCCATCGTCTGGGGCGGGAGCCGGCGGTCACGTTGGGAGTGGTCTTGGTACCGGCCAAAACTCTGCTCGAGCCGGTCCGCCATCTCTGTCGATTCAGACGGATTCGAAGATGCTAGGCGGCCCGATGCAAGGCGGGGAATCTGCGGCGACCGGTATGGCTGGGAACGAAGGACTTCGATCCTCGGGAGCACATGCATCCTTATCGTCCACTCTGACACCCAGGTCACTGATCGCTCGCGTACCTGAAGCATTCCGAGATCCATCCGAGCACATCCTCAGCGGCAAAGGAAGCACTCTCCAACATGCCCGATCGATTTACGCGTCAGGTCCCGTTGAGATCTTACCGGGACTATTCTTGGGTGATGAGCACAATGCGCGCGATGCGGTGCGGTTGTCCGAATTGAACATTACCACGATTTTGGATGTGGCTAAGGAGACTAGTTTACCTGGTGGAGGTGCGGAGGAGGTCGTGGGTGGCGGGAAGGAGGTTTTGCCCATGTTTGCTATTCCTTTGCGGACACCGAGGTTCGAACAACAACAACAGCAGCAACGGTCGTCTTCTTCGCAAACGATTACGTCCTCGCCCGTCGTTCCGCTGACATCGGTGCCGAGGGCAGCGTATGGAGAGACTCCCTCTTCATCCTACGGTTTCCAGGAGGGCATGTCGTTATCGGCGTTCCAGCTCAGTGCATCGAATCTTCCAGTGAAGACGCCTGCAACGGCGTACTTCACCCCACCGACGACTGCATACCCGACTTACCTGCCAGATGAAGTACCGCAGACACCGGCTTCGAAGGAGAAGGTGAGTCTGTTCTTTAGTACTTTTGAAAAGGAGGCGATTCGAACGCCAGTGCTGACTTTTTTCGCATCTTACCATTTCGCGCATTGTCGCAGTCAAACGCACCGCCGCCCCTGGTTGCTGATGGCGAAAAGACGCCCTACTTGCGCAACACTCTGTCCACTCCGAATCTCCAGCGCTATGGTAGCGCCGGACGCGGCACTACTGGAAAACAGGCGAGCGCGAGTCAACGAAGAATACGAAAGCGCCGCGGCGAAGCTGGCGATACGACCAGCAGTGTCTCGTCCTCCTCTTCTTCATCCGACGGCTCGGACAACGCGGACACGCTTATGGAGGAAGATGATGATGATGAAGCAGGCGCGACGGAGTCCAACACTTCTGTTTCTTCGAAACCTTCGTCACCCGAGATGACGTCTGTGCCTGAGGGTAACTTCCCTAGCGGTACTGGCGTTAGTAAAGGCGATGACGGTAAAGACGAAGAACGAATGGACATCGACAAGCCGGTTGACGCCGAAGACGAAGATAACACACTCCGCTTGCGAGATCATCGTGGCAAATCGGTCTGGCTGCCTTCGAATGCAATTGCCCTCATGTTTCCGCCCAGTCCGGTATCAGGTCGAGCGAAGGAGACGAGGTACATCAAGCTGCCCTGGACTCACGACGAGACCGAGTTGGCGGCTGTCGGGGGTGGGTTCACGCAAGGGTGTGCGATCATTGCTGATGCATTGGGAATCCCGCCTCGATTGACGTCTAGTGGGGGAGTGAGAGGTATGAGGAAAGGCAGTAGTGCAGTGGGCACACTTGCTGCGGGATCTCCTGGTTTCGTCCCTCGTGCTCCGAGTTTGGGAGCGGAAGTCCAGGGAGACGGTGGGTCACAATCCTCGGATGATGGGTTACAAAGTGGGCAAGATCGTCCGCCGGGTGTGTTGGTGCACTGCCAGTGCGGTGTCAGTCGGAGTGCGACGCTCGTCATTGCCTTTGTGATGCAGGCCGCCGCCCTCATGTATGGCTTTGAGGGCGTGAGCAGTCTGACTGGGATGCATGATTGTTACAACTTGGTCAAAGAGTGAGTTCACCCATCTATATCCCTGCTGAAACGTCTCAAAAATATGTTGCTGACAATATTGTTTCTTCCGCCACCTCTCAGGAAATCGGCGAGCATCTCACCGAACTGCAGTCTCATTTATCAACTCGTCGAATGGGAGCGCTTTCTCTCGGCCGAGGCTACGAAACTGCGGAAAGCGACTGCGAAGGCGTCGCAACAGGCTGTCGGAGGGATTGAGGGCGCTAGCGGGCAAAATACCCGCGGATGGACGTCCGAAGTATTGGATGAAGAAGAATGGACCCGGATGCGCCTGGAGGAGGAACGGAAGGAAGCGGACGAAGAGGACCGGTTGCGCAAAGTCAGATTAGAGGAGGCGCTCCAAGCTGCACGACGAAAGGCTGCCGAGGAGGTGGCAGCAAATTCGACTGACGGCGGTGACGGATCGCCGGCTGGGACAGGATTGGGCGCGCGGAGAAAGAAGAAGGCGCCAGCCTTGTCGTTAGGTGGGGGCCCTAAATCTACCATCGCTGGATCGGCTGCTCCTCCGCCTGCAGTCACAGCAGCTTCCTTGGCACTACAGACAACTGCCGAAGCTGCGGATGGCTCTGCTGTACCACCAACCCCAACGGTTCGATCCGCACTTCCGCCCTTGGGCGGTAGGTCGAAAATGCGCCCTTCACATCTGCACATCGACCCTGCGGCTCCGCTTACCAGCGCAATGCCTTCTCTTTCGCTGGAGTCGACAAAGGAAGAGGAGGACGGAACGAAGAGGCAGCAGCAGCAGGAGCGGCCGACGCCTTCTCTGGGCTCTGGTGCGAAGGACAACTTCGGTGCCGAGTTATCGGCCAGGCTGCTAGATGCGCAGAAGACGCCCACTGGTACCAGCCGCAACAGTCCTCACAGTAACATGCTGCAGTCTTCCATTTCTGTACCCGGCACGTCCTTGCCGCTGTCCCGACTGTCGTCGGTTCGACGCACGGAGGATGGGCAAGACGAAGCTAATCCAGATCTTGAGCAGGGGCAACAGGCAGTCAAGTCTGTTACTCCTCATCGGCCGCCCTCCGATCGCCGGAAGAGCGTTCAGGTCGTGATGGGTACGACGAGCAGCTTTGTAGGCGCTGCAGCTCAAAGTGCTGCTGATCGGAAGGAACGTCACCGGAGAACGTTCTCGAGTGATTGGCCGGCTCCCAATATGGCGTCGCTGAAGGCGGAGGTGCAAGCGGCTGCAGCAAAGGCGGCGGCGTTGACAAGGCAGGAGTGGAAAGCCTAAAGGGTGGGCAATACGCTTCCTATTCCTCCACACACCCATAATCGTACACTCTCTTCCCTCTCCTCACTCTCATTCCCCCTCTCTCGAATGCTTAGATTCATTCATCACGTTCGTTTGTCTTTAAAGAAACGTTCTCTTCAGCAAATATGAACGTTCTTTTTGCCTGCTCAGAACGTTCCGCAAAGCGTGAGAATCTTTCACGTGATGAAAGCTGATGCGCTGTGTCTGGATTTGGGTGAGCGGACCTATGTATGTATGGAAATGCATTGGTATCGTGATCTTGAATGGTTCGAATATGAAGGAGAAGGAGGCGAACATGGGTGGTGATGGAACGTTGCTTTCGCGCAGTCTAGCCTTTGGTGATGCAGAGGACTGTAAAGAGGGGCAGGAAAGGAAGAAAGAAAGAAAGCGAGGAGAAGAAAAGAGGAAGAGGAACAAGAAAAAGGAAAGATCACGAAGCAAAAGTGATCTTCACTTTGAGAGTTCGTGGGGACGCAAAGAGGGAACGTTTGAAAAGGTCCGTTCAGAATCTTGGTCCGCCGAAAGAACTGGAGATCTTCGTGCCTTGTCCGTATATGCAGGTGTCCGTACGTTGGGGGCATGCTCATCGGACTTATGTGATCATTGCACATCAGGTGTTGAAGCTTTCGAAGCGGATGGCATAGCAAGGATGTTTGATGCTGCTCCCGGCTCGAACGCCAGCAACTCGGCTGGCGGAGGAAGCTGCGTTGCAGTGGTCAACGATGCCGGAGGGACCGTGTACGACATCGAAGGGAGGTATTTAGATCGATAAGGGGCTGCAGCATCTGGTTGGTTGCTGTTGGTAGGTCCAGGTGCGGGAGCGCCCGTAGCATAGGCGGACATCGAAAGCAGTCCAATTTCTCGGTGTAGCCTGCTGGCATCCTCCCCTGGCATCGCCGTCGACCCAGTTTGGTTCATGGACGAACCTTGTGGTGCTGGCATGTGACTTTGGTCGACAGGACCCTGAGTAGAACAAGCCGGTGCAAAACGATCGACAGGCGGCTGGCGCAGCGCGAAGTTGAGCGCAGAGACTTGGCTGCCCGCTGTTGCGGCTTCAAAGAATTGCCGCTCGTGCAATGTCTGGGCATACACAGCACCAGGGGGCACGGTCTGGTCTGCGCTGCTATATTCGCTGGATGTCAAAGGCTGGTGCTGAGTGATTTCTTCAACTGTCTGTGCCGAACTTGGTCGACCGAGTGCAGTGCTTGTGGCCGAGGTAGCATCTGTTTGAAATGTGGAAGGGCACACAGGCGCTGAATAAGAGCCATCCGCCCAGTCTACAAGCGACTGATCGTGAGGAAGTGCCTGAGACTGGGAGACTAGCCTCGGCATTGTGTTCGTAAGAGCAGGTAGTCGAGATGAGTGAAAGCCGCCGAATTCGCTCCTCATGTCGTCCTGCGCAGAGCTGAGCTGGTAGTCCGCACGTTGCATCGGCGGAGCATACCTCGCATGCGTGTCTTGACTTGCTGAGTGATGATGACCATAAGGAACATTCGAGGTGTTGCTTGTCGACCAGTTCCAGCCACTTTGCATCGCTCGCGGAGCGACGGCAGACGCGCATGTACCTGGCGTCGACGTGGGTACCACGTTCTGTTGCGGGTACATCTGACCGAACTCCATCGGCGCATTCGAGTAAGCAGGCGCCGGCATCATGGCATTGGAAGTGTGCGAGCCCCCATGTCCTGATGCGTTGGCCATCGGCATGAATGATCCCATAGAACTTTGACGACCATTCCACGTAGCTGAGCCAGATGGATTGGTAGCCTGTTGTTCAGCTCTGGGAGGTGGAAAACGACCGTACCAATCTGGTGATTGCGCAACAGCAGAGGCCGTTACTCCTGGGACGGTGGTGAAAGGTCGAGACGCCCACATACTCGACGGATATGAGCTGCGTGTGTCAGGAACAGAGGACAAGGACACCTTTCCGGGGTGCAGAAGCGATGAGGATGAAGCGGTCGCAGTCGCTTGAGACCTCTCCTGTTTTTTTGCAAGGGGAAGATACCGGACGGAACTCAGCCTCCGATCCGAACGCCAAAAATATGTTCCAATGCTCACATATGCTTTGTGGTTCTCGAAACTTGCGCTATTGTCGTAGTTGTCATCGTGGGAAAAAGAATCATGACTATGCGCATGACTCCCCTTGTCAGACTTGGACTTTCGCTTGGACCTCGAATATCTGTATGATGGGAACTGCCTATCAAGATATGGGGAAGGTGGAGACATCAGCCCCGGAAGTAACGTTAAAGTTTCGTTTCATGTTCTCACCTGTTGAACTGCTCGCGGAGTTGTGCTGCCTGATTGCATAAAAAAGAGGTCAGATTTTCGCCTTAGCCGTCTGAACGGCGACAAGTTTGCTGACCTGGTCCCTCCAAAACTTGCGGCGCTCCTGCAATGATGTGGACTGGACAGTGTTAGTTCTCAACAACTCTCTACAAATGATGTTGAAACTCACGTCAGGCAATTTGCGCCATTCCTCGCCAAGCATAGCGCTGAACTGCGCGGTAGTTATGGATGAACCACCTGCAAGTTGTGCTTCCTTCCGACGATAGCGGCTGAAAAGCAGGAACGCATTCATAGGGCGTCGCGGTCCTCCGTCGCTCCGAGGTGCTTGCGAACGCATCTCTGGATCAAGGTTGGTGGCTTGCGAAGCAGGAGCGAGGCTCTGGGTTGTTGGCGAAGAAGCAGAGTTCACGGTATTTTTTGGCGACTCTGCCTCCTCTGGTGGATAGGTCGATGTTGAGGGCGACGCTGTGCTGGACCATGGGTCGGCATGATCTTGCGCCTTGCGAAATTGAGCGTCTATTAAGCAGAGGCAACGAGGGTAAGTTGGTGACCATGATGGGAACGTGTTGTTGACAAACTTACTCTCGTCATCCCAATCTGCCTCTTGCATCGATTGCATCTTGTGGTCTTGAGTCGAGCTGGCATGTTCTTGTCCTTGCGCCGTGCTGTCCTTTATTATCGCCGAGCATCCAGAGTCTATTGTCGTCGTCGTCCCGAACTCACCAACCCGCACACTCATACCTATCGAGGGCTGTCTACCCTCGCCGAAGTGACCAGCAGGAAAGTTCGACGACCAGGTCGGAAACTGGGATTGGGCAGTGTATTCGAAGGCAGGCGATGGGAAGATTTGCAATGGGTGGGAAGGCTTTGGAAGAGCCGAAGCATGCTCGTCAGGGTTCGTGTCCATCGACACTGTAGGCGATGTTAAGCAGTGCTGTATCTGATCCGATGGTCGTCTCGAGTCTGAATGTGAGCCGACGTTTTCAGGGCTGGATGCTATGGTGGAAGCAGGGTCTGACTGATGTGAATTCTGGACGTGATGGTCGTTTCCCTGAATGAACTGTGCGTTGGACGCCCAAGAATGAGCCGAAGAGACCGCGTACTCATCATGCTGGCGATTATGCTGGTAAGATCGATTTTGACCGCTCTCGTCCTGGAATGTATCGGATGACATGCTTTTGATGTAGTACCTGGGCAGCGCAAGCCGAGGCGAAACGAAACGAATCGTGCCTACTGCTGAATGGGCGACGAAGGGAGGACCGTGAATGACAGTCCTCTCAGGAAAAAGAAGAGAGGAAGAGAAGAAGTCGGCAATATATACTCACAATCCCAACGCGTCGATCGCAGACAAGGTCGCTCAGGAAAGAGAGGAAATGATGACAACCTGGGAAGCTATGACTTGTTCAACGAGCCCAAGTGCAGACAGAGATGATAAAACCAAGATCGAATCCTAATCGCCGATGAGGTGTGTTTGGTTTAAGTTTCAGAGTGTCGCTCCTTGCTGAGATCCAAATGGAGGAGGAGGAAGTCAGAACAGGGAAGGCGCGTGTCGCACACGTCTCGTACGAACCGGACCGAGCGGGGCGCTAGAAGCAGGGCGGAAGTTTCGATGCAGTCGGCGCAGTCCGGCTGCATCCAAAGAACAAAATCTTGACAAAGTTCGTCCGTTGTCGAAGGGCTGATGGTCGCTGACTGTCTCGGGTCAGAACGCTGTGACAGATGATGTGCAGGGGAGAGAAGAAGGGAAAGAAAAGGGGATGTACGAGCTGGGGGAGAGAACCCAACTGGTCAAAGCGCGGGTCGGAAGGCCTTTGAAAAGGAATCCAAATAAGATCAGTCGCGGTAGAGATACGGGGGACGGGGTCTCAAGCGAGCACGGGTTCGGCAGATGTACGCATGTTGGCGTCGGGAAATCTATGAGGCAAGGAGTCAGCATTGCAGTCAGGGCTGTCGAATGTTGAGGGCAGGCCTGTGTAAAATGAGAGCTGTGCCAAAAGTTGAGTCGGAGACATGCAGGTGCTGAAAAAGGAAGAAGGACGAAAGGCATTTCGAAACCTTGTTCGGCTTTCGAGCCAGCAAAGGTGTGGAAGCTTTGTCTTGTGCGAGTGTCAGAACTAACAGGGCAACTCTTCAGTTGGCGGAGAAGAAAAGGTGGGTGTCACTTGTCACCGAGGGCAAGAGCGCGCGATGAATGATGGAGCGCCGCTCGATGAGTTGAATGGGCGGGAAAATGAAATGAGACTGTTCTGCGCAGCGAATGAGACAGCGATATGTATAAGTCGGGTGTGACAGCGCGGGGTTGTCTTCGAGGGGATCACGACCGACAACGGCGGGCCGGCAGTCGCACATATATTCTTGCTCTGAATTGTGCCTGTCGAATTGAGGTATGTATGCGAGCGAATGTTTTGCGATGCACCTGAATCTAGGACGAATATTTGAACCGTGGGAAAAAATGAGCCCAATGTCTGAGTAGAGCCGTGGGAAACGGCGGCGCGAGTCGCAACACCTTGCAACCCTCCGCCGCCAGCTGTTCTCTACTCTCTGTGTTCCCGGCCTTTGCCACCTGCCCTTTCAGCCACCGGGCAGAGCCGAGAATGAGAGCCGAGACCGAAGGCCTGCTGCGGGGAATATGAGACGATGCCTTGTGGCTGTCTTCGGAAATGACCGCGCTCCAGCGATCTCCGCTGGCTCCCCCGAAATGTCGGATACGCCACATGAAGCATGGACCATCGCTTTCGGTTACTGATTGCGTGATTGCGGGCCAAGAAACGCCTGCTGGCCCTTTTTCTTCCGAGGGGAATGTGTCTTTGGTCTTTGTTGCGCTGAGGGGTTCGAGAACAGGCGAACATTTGTAATCAGGAACCCGGTTCAGCGACATCCATCAGCCGCCTCCACTCCTGCTGGTACGGGTGCTGCTCCCTCCCGCACTCCCAAACCCTGTCAGCCCAGCTGAAGATCCTCGGCCACCTGGGCCACTCTCCTGATCCGCGGAAAGGACCACCTCCGCATACCTGAGCGAAGAGAACGAGTTGCTGTTAGCGACCAGTGATCGCTGGTGTTACTGAAGATGGACTGGGAGCTCACATTAGTTTATATCTCGCCAGCTCTTCGGCGAGCTCGTCTTTTTCCAACTGCGGTAAAAGAAGGCACAAGATGATGTGTCAGGGTCAGTCATAGTGACGGGTACCATCGTGCTTTTCCGCCGCTTACCTTCGTCATGACTACTTGTTTCACAAGATCGACGTGCTCATTGTTGATAGTGGTGAGCTGAGTCTCAAGCTCCCTGATCTTGGCCGCCAAATTGCGGTTCACAAGTCGCAGCGCGTCGACTTCGCGTCGGTGTGCGTTGGCCTTTCGGACGTGTTCCTCGAATTCATGCGCGTACCCGTCAAGCTGATGTGTGTGATCCGAATTTCGTAGGCATCAGCGACGAACTCCGCGGTGCGGTACTTGCTCGCTGTTGCACTGCCGGCTGAGGGTCCTGAGGAAGACATTTTTGGTGTTCGAGGAGCTTCATCTTGTGACCCTTCACGCTGCAGTGCCAGACCATAAATGAACATAGGTCAGCTGGTCAGCCTGTGCGTCGCGAAGAATCCAGGTACGCACCAAATAACACTCGAACAGATTGTCCTTCAAGAAGTGAACCGCTCCTTCAAAGTCGAGGCTGAGAAGTTTCTCTTCGTTGCGCTGCATGAGAGCAATGGAGAACCGGAAAAGTGACTCAATCCCTTCGGCGAAGACGCTGTCCAGAATCCGGTAAACGAGCTCGAGGGGAAATCGATATGAGCTGTGAGACAAGAAAAGTGAAGGCGTAAGTAACTCTGTCGCACCAATACGCACGGCAGACTAGGACACCTCGGCTCACAATACTAAAAACACAAAGAATGCACCGTGGTCAGCCATTGTTAAGAATGCTTAGCTTATTCACTACTCACAAGTCATGAACCACTGCGCTGCATACATGCTGCTTTTGACTCCTTGCCGAACCAGATGTTGGTATAATAGCGGCAAGAATTCCTCAAGCAGGCGATCGAACTGAAAGAGACGTAACTGGAGAGATGGCATATTTGCTGTTTCGCCAAGACACGTGCGTTAGTCACTGTACGACCACTGGTTCTGAGGGAATGATCAGAGACTTACGGATGTAATGTCCCCGCAGGTCGTAGCTCTTCATGAGGCGGGCAAGGGTCGAGAAAGCCTCCCTAGAAAAAGACGTGTGTTCATAATTAGACCAGTGTGGCCCGGCATCGCACCAAGTGCATATACTCACTCATCTGGCATCTACAGGACCAAAAAGTAAGACCAGAATTCGATCAGTAGATTGTTCCAATGCCTTGGCCAACCCTGAAGTACTCACGTTTAGTAGGAGCGGTCCGACAACAAACTGCATCCCTTGACAGTACCCGCATTCCTCATCGTATAAAGAGTACGCCTTGATGACGTTGAACTGAAAACAAATTCTGTCAGAACTGGCCGGCGACCCACCTTTGAATTTTAATTCTTGCATGCTGCACTCACGAGATTCTCTTGGCCCACTCCTTTCCCATCTGCGAAATAGTCTTGCTCAGGGAACGTTCTAAAGAAGCATGCATAAGGAGAGTCAGCAGACATGACCAGTAAGGATCCGCTCGACAAGAAAAATTGCTCACCGACTTAGATCCTTTCGAATGGCTTTTTCATGAGGTGAGGTCTGCTTCAAGTAGACTGTCCGCACAACAACGGAGTATACGCATGAGTAACCCACGCGTCAGGACACTTTACCGGAATACTCACATGCATATATTATTTCCAGCTCCTCATCCTTGCTGCTGCTCATCAGCTGCCACATCATCCCCCTCAACGCTGAGGGTATGCCGCGTCGAATCGCGTGCGAAAGCTCTTGCGGACGCGTGCGCGCCACCTCTGCATATTTTGACATGATCTCGCCCCAGAACGTCCAGTCGACCGATTCCTCCCCTTCGTCATCGTCGTCGTCATTTGGAATATCGAGCTCGGGCAGCACAGCATGTATCAACTCTGGCTGGTCGGGCAGAGGTAAGGGTGCAATTTGGGATGTCGTGTCGACGCTCGCGAGCGATTCGGACTTGGTCGGAGGCGAGTCCTGATGCCGTCCATTCTCATGGATGTGCTCCTTCTGAGCCAATGTCGGCGTGGTGATATCTTCAGTAGTCGCGGTGGTCTCCTGGATCTCGGTTGCCAGACTCGTTGGGCTTTTGCTCCCTCCTACCGCCTCCAACTCTGCCCCAAGAGAGTCGGCGCCTGGGCCCATACTGACGTTTCGCAACGTGCTGCGCTTGTATGCCACGTCACTTGACGGCGATGAGGTCACATTCGCTTGCATTTTGCGCTCGAAACTTTCGCGAATCTTGGCAGCTCCGTCAATGCTGGCTCGCCACGCCTTGGGGTCGCGTTCCAATTGGGCAGACTGTGTCTCTACCTGGCACGAATCAGAGCAATATCCGGATCTGTCTCTTCCTGCGATGCTCCTACTCCTGGAATGGAGCTCTTTGTGAACCTTTGGCTTTCGGGCCGCGATCTACCTTTCAGCTCGGCTCCATCGGAAGCTGGCCCTGTTGTCGATGTTGAAGATTTTGCGCCAATGGCCTCTGATGTTGGTTCGCCACCGAGACTGACGACGGAGAAGTGGGTTGAGTCGCGAACAACCTCATCCTCCTCCCGAGTTGACTTCGCTTCGCTGCCGTCTAGGTCGCTGCCTGAGCTGAGACCCCGACGCATGTCCGTTGCGCTTGAAAAGGACTGCCTCCGTGAAGCCTGAGATGAGGCGGTCCCGATGGAAGCCGGGGCAAGGGGAACGGAGTTCATACCTGCATCCTGACCATTTGCCGGCGCATTACCAGCAACCGCACTGGCGACTTCGACGAGGTCAGCTTTGGTGTCTGTGGCAAGTGAATAGCGGCGGGCGAGTCGGCTGGAGGACTGCCCTTATGAGTGTCTGTCAGAGTCGAGACAGACTTTTGAAGGAATTCCGAATCTGAACTTGCAGCACCGATGGCTCTGGAGATACCCTCGTCTGTAGAAGTGGCCTCCGCTGAGAAAGGGTTGGCGATCGTGGTACCAGGCTCGAGCAGAGACTCGGCCCCGATGGAAGGGTCCAAAGTCGAAGTGGTAGAGATTTCCGTTGCGGTCACCACAGGATCCGACACCGAGGTAGCGGCCGCAGCATTGGCGCTGCTGCCAGCCCACGCTCCTGCGCTCGAGTCGGCGTCCGACGATGAGCTTGCATTCCGCATTTTGGGAGTGCTGGCACCATCAGGTGTCTCAGGCGAAGTTTCGCCAGCGGGACCAGCACCAGCCAGCGCACCCGACGTGCTTCTCTGAGTCTTGCTGAAGTTCGAAGGGGGACGAGGGCTTGCTGCTGCTGGGCGAGCTTGCTCCGGCTGCTTCCCAGCGCTTAGCCAAGGCTGCAACGCCGCCAGATGGTTTACTCATGGAGAGGCAGCGGTATGAGGAAAGTACTTTGACGTCTGTCGGCGGGTGTGGAATCGGAAGGCGATGGTTTCTCCAAAGCGAAGCAACGAGCAGCTCGAATCAGGTATCCTTGTTTGCCGTCGTCGAGATAAGGATGAGTGAGTGTCAGGAGAAGAATGGGACGGGCAAGAGCTTCCGCATGGGGAGCAAGAGTGAGGAATGCCTCTGGCGATCACCGTACCTTACGCTCGGGACGCAAGCCAGCATGATCAAAGCTCCGAGCAGGTACACCTCCACTTTTGGAACCCCGGCCACCTCGGCGCTCGCTGTCCCCGCCCCTCGCTCTCGCCCTCGTCTGGAAGCAAAGGCTCGAATCATCTCTGTACGGACGGAAGGACGGACGGACGCTGGTGTCCGCTGCTGTTTATCTCGCTCCTTGGCCTCGGTCCTATCGCTGCTCTGTTCAAGGTCGACGGCCCCTTTGTTCTTGTCTCCGCGACAACTGTTCCTCAAACGAGGGCTCTCCACGCCGAGCTCGTTGCCGGAGAGGTCAAGAGCTCAAGGCAGCTCGTGGGAGCGAAGGCAGTCACAATGGCGAGCATGAAGATCAGCGGTAGCCGCAGCAGTAACGAAAGTGGCAGCAGCGCCAACAACAGCAACAGCAATAGCGATACCAAAGCTTCGTATGTTGGGACCTGCCCTCATCTCGCTACGGATGCAGACAACAGACTGCTCAACCTCGCCCTCGATCCAGCAACAGCTCCCGGCCAGCGGCCACTCCTCAAGGAGCTTCTGCATCGCTTTGCGACAGGCGTGCGCTGGGGCAAGAAGATTCGCAGTGGCCAGGTACGAGCGGAGGAAGACGATGACGACGAAGATAAAGCGCCGCGGAATCACGCTGTCGACGACAAGACGGCCTTGAAGCGGCGGAAGCTCCTTCCACACCCTTCCTGCGTTCAGTGCGGCCTAGTCCTACACAGGCCATTCATCTGTCTCACCTGCGCCGGCACAGCATGCTTCTTTCAGGAGTATGGCACAGCTGCCGATCAAGGTCTCTTGGACCTAACTCCTCGCGGCGAGTCCAGCTCAAAGTCAGAGGACCAGAAGGCTGCATCAAGTCAAGTCAAGAAGACCACGGTGCAAGAATGCCACATTGCCGATCATCTTGAAGTAAGCCAGCACCCGCTAGGTAAGTTGAATGCGGTCCTATGGGTTTGGAAGGAAGTCTTAGCGCGCTGAATATTTCTTCTTCCGCCCTTACCCAGCATTTGACATGCATCGCGGCACCCTGTTCTGCCGTCTGTGCAATGATATCGTATACGACTCCCGCTTCGCCCAAGTGTATGATCTCGAAATCAACATGGCTTCAGCGAGCTACCGACTTCAAGGCAAGCGCGCAAAGCGTGAGTACACCAATGAAAGTCTAAAGGACGCGCCTCATCTCACCCGTGTCATTCTTTGCTCTTCCAGATTTGCACGTCGCCAATGACTCAAAAAGTCCAGAACCTACTCAAGTCGCTTTCAAAGCCGCTCGTACGTCCTCAACTTCGGTAGCTGTATGCAAAATCGAATGTGTTGACAAACTTCTTCTAATCTTTTTCAAAGCTCTCCCTCGAGGTTTGCGAAACATGGGGGCCACATGTTTCATGAACGTCATCCTACAGTCCTTCCTTCACAATCCTCTTCTTCGCAACTACTTCCTCGCCGACCGGCACAATACGAAGCTATGCGCAGCTCGAGAGAACTGCCTGGCTTGCGAAATGGACAAACTGTTCTCTGAAGTGAGTCCACGGGTATAAAACCGAAATCCTCATGGGGAAGCTGACAAGAATGCCGCAGTTCTACAATTCGGCGAAGGTCTCCTTCGACAGTGAATCTGGAGCCGTCACACCTGCTGGTCAGCCTGCGACAACTGGAGGGACTCGATCCAATACTCCAGCTCTTCAACCTTCCGCGGTGTCGGGCTTCGGAAATCAGGGTCCAAATGGAGGACCGTCGACCCCCTATGGTCCAACAACCTTCCTCTTCACCATCTGGCTCACTCGGGAGTCAGCTGAACTCACGCAGGCCGGCCAGCATGACGCACACGAGCTGTTCATCAGCACGTTGAACGGCTTGCACGCAAGTTTGATGGCGCCTTCCATCGTTCATCCGAATTCGCAGTCGCCGCAGCGGGTTAGCTCGGGCAAGGCTGGTCTCCCAGCGGCGAGTGCGATTGCCCCTCAGCAGGGAGGTGGAAGTACCCTTAGCCGACCTCGGGCCAGAAACAAACGCTTACCAACATTTCCAGCTGAAGACAGAGCAAGTCTTCCGAGCCGCTGGACTCAGCTCGAAGAGCTTCCTCAGGACGGAATCTACCCTACAGACAAGAAGAGGCATGCGATTACAGGTGCGAAAAGGAAACGAGTCAACAGTTTCTTGGACGATGGAGACGACGATGAAGACGAAGATGACGAAGAAGATGATGACGAGGAAGAGGAGTATTTCCTACACCCAGCATTCTCGTCCTCAACCTACGCAAACGGGAGCGATTCTGGGTCGGGAGCTAACATAAGTCATCCGCCCCTGACCCCGGGACTCTCAGGCTTGAATGCTAACGCATGCCCATGCGTCGTCCATCGAACATTTGCCGGTACGATACAGTCAGACGTCACCTGCCTACAGTGCAAGAGCACCAACTCGACCCGCGATCCCATGCTTGATCTCAGCTTGGACCTCCGCAGCGCCAGGAGTAACACCGTGAACGGCGGGAAAAATGGGAAAAACGGCGCCAATGGGAAGAAGAAGTCTACAACTGGGGCGGACGCGACTATCATCAATGGCCTGAGTGGGACGGCGGCCAACAACAAGAAGAAGTGGAATCGCAAGTCTGGAGAGGGTGGTGCGGACGGGACAGACTTGGGTGATGGAACCAATGGTGCTTCCACACCGGATGTCGTCGATGCTTCCTTAGGAATAGGAGGTGTGAATGAAGACGAGCAACATCTACTCACTTGTTTAGAAAGGTGAGGATTGCAATGTGCTACGCTTGAATGTCCTGCTCGAATCTTACTGACTGAGCTTTTTTTCCAATTCAGGTACTGCTCTCCCGAAGCACTCGGGCCACAGCAGTACACTTGCGCCCAATGCGGCTCCCAGAACGGTGTAAGCATCCACTATGTTAACTTCGTAGCTGTTCACTTGTCATCAGATGCCTGATTGTCGTCTTTTTAACTAAACCTTTCTCTTTCATAGGCCACCAAACAGCTTAGCTTGTACCGGCTCCCGCCTGTGCTTTGCATCCAGCTCAAGCGATTCGAGCACGAGCATAAGAATGGCTCGACCGGCTCTGTCAAGATCGATGTGCGCGTACGATTCTCGCTGTCTCTCGATTTGCGCGAGTTCGTTACGTCCTCGGTAAGGGCGCAGGGCGATCGGCTTCAAGAAGACCCTGAGTAAGTTTAGTCTAGATCTACCTGCCGAACTGTGGTGAATGCGGGAAGGTGTTGACAGTCGCTATTTCTCATCAGAGCGTACGTGTACGATCTCTTCACTGTCATCGTGCACGAAGGCTCCATGAATACGGGTCACTACACAAACTTTTCGAAACGCAAAGACGGGGTGAGCGAATACAGTCTGCTTGTGGCCACTACAGGCAATGCTGAACCTATGCCTACCCTTCTCTTCGCCATCATCAGTGGTTTCGTTTCAACGACGACAAGATATCGCCTGCATCCATATCGGAAGTACTCTCGGCCCGCGCATATCAACTTTGCTACATCCGCCGACAGCTCTACAACGTCCGTCCAGACACAGTTCATCTAGCTTGAGAAAGCCCAACAACCATCTCGCTTCAATCCTTGCCATCGTCAACTCCGCTATCTGTCATTGCAAATGGTTTTCCAACTCGCATCCCCATTTCCCCTGCATGTATCATTTGTCTATCCGAAGACATCAATTCAGATTAATGAAGCTATCTCGATGTTGTTCTCTAGATTGTTGCGTTTCTTTGGCAACTCCTGCTGAAGTATACAAAGGTGCTTAAGATAGCTCAAGAGTTTTGTACCAATTGAATAAGCAGCCCGTCGCGGCGCTTGCGTAGGGCTGCAACGTCCGCCGATGTTGCTGCAGAGCCTGTCGAGGGATGTTGACCTGCGAAGAAGCCAGCCAGAAGAAGTCGTACAACGTGTTCGCGACGGAGAGCGGAATGTTCTTCTTCGGCACCTTCCACCACTGAGGCCGCTGTCTCTGCTGTTTCACCAGCTTCCTTCTCTGGGTTGGATGCCGGCGCCGAGGAGTCCGCCTCGCTGGCTGCGTCCGACTGCTTCTGCTTCCCGCTCTTTGCAGCGGTCTTCTGCGAACCGACTGTCGATGGACCTTTCCTATCGGCCTTGCGTGCTGCCTTGGATGGCCGAGGAACATCAAATGCGGCAAGATACTCTCCTGGTACTCTCAATCGCAGAGCTTCGAGCGCCGTCCCAAGTAACGCCTCGTCAGAATCGTTCCCGTTCTGTAACAGTCGGCCATCCAGACCGTTCCAACATAAGCTGGCTGCAAGTCCTGCCTGATTACGAACGTGGTCGAACAGATTGATGCAGCGACCGAGCAGCCCAGGTCGACGGTGCGACAAGAATGCTTTGCCGAGACTCGTCACCGCCTTGATCTGCCGTGCACCGACTTCTGTAGTCGCAGAGCTTTCGCCGGCCGTAGTGATGCAATCGCACTCCTGCAGCTTGTCGATGAGTACATCAACTAGATCCGAAAGTCGATCTGCGGTGGCCAATGCGTCCGTATCACGAGCGTCGTAATAACTTGGGTTGCGTTGCATATCATAGAACAGGTACGTCCAAGACAGCAGGTCGACCACGTCTCTCGCACCCTTGATCATCCCTCCTGCGACGAGCTCGACGATCTCATGGACCAGGGTGGTTGTGCCGAACTCAGAGGAACTGAGCTCCGATACAAGCGGCAGACCAGCATTGAGAGTCTGATGAAGTAGATCGCGATGGCTACTTTGACATAAGATCAGGCATTCGCCTGGCGGGTCTGGTGATTCTGGCGTCCCTCGTCGCACAGCATACCCTTGCATCCTCATCAGATCAGTCATTGGGTAGTCGACCGTTTTCCGAACCACAGCCGGTGGCGCATTCTTGTTCGCTTCCGCCGCCAGCACCGGCGCCAATCTCACGTACTGTGTGCCCATCACGACAACGAGCTTCGCGCGGACGGGAACAGACCAGCACGCTTCTCGCGGTACGATGAGAACCCGGATGATTCCGCTGCGGAAAAGTTCGAGGGAAAGTGCTTGGTCCCGTGTGTTCATACCGTCATGGTAGATACCGATGCCATGGAAGAGAGCCTCCCCAAGCCCGCGATCCTGAAGCGCATGCACGTATGCTTCGATGGTAGTCGGCGTCACACCTAGGAAGGCTTCGGTGTCGAGTTCTGACGCAAGCCTCGTGATCAGGTCTTGTGCTGTGTTTGAGCACTGAGCTCGAGACGGAACGAAAATCATCGTAGGTTCGCTAGGTGCCACCTGCTTGATCTTGTCGTATGTCGGTTTGATCATAGCCTTGATCAGGGCGAGAGAATGAGTGACGTCCAGAGCGTGCAGAGACAAGGTGAGCGGAGACGGCCGATCCTTTGGTTCGAAGCAGTACTGATGCTCTACCTTGATGTCCAGCCACGCTCCTAGTGAGCTAGCGTCTTGTAATGATACCGTGCTTGCCACCCAGCGGACTGAAGTATCGGAGAGCTTTTGCTGCAACCGGGCAATAACGAGCTCATATGGAGCATCAAGCAGATGAAGATCCTCTGCAACGACGAGTTTGACTGATGAAAAATTTGTCGCTCCGCTGCCGATGACTCGAAGAAGAGTCCGTGCCGTCGTAAAGATGACACTGCCACCTTGAAGATCTGATAGCCCTGTTGAAGTTAGGGCAAGTCTTGACCTTGGGCCCCCTGGGAAGCTTCCTCGTCTCTTGAATGCTTCAAAATTGGCCCTTGCGATGTGCTGGTTTGGCGACAGATGTAAGACGACAGCGGACGACGAGTTTTCACCATTGGTAAGCGCTCTCCTGCGAGAAAGAAGAAATCTCAGTCAGTCCATGTGAACCTGGCTCGGTCTTTAAAGCATACTCACCAAATGGCCAGCTCGAGTAAGGTGGTTTTGCCGGACGCAACTGGTGCTGCCAAGAGCAAGTTTGCCTTGGTATGGACCACAGTGTGGAAGACCTGCGTCTGCAAAGCATTCCAAGCTATAATAGAGTTGTTCGAGCCGTCCTCCGCGTCGCGCAAGTAGAGTTTCCGTACATCCTCGTTCGGAATGGATTCCTTGACCAGGAGAAGGGGGAGGTTAAGCAGGCCTTGCGTGGGTGGCGGAGCAGCTGGCATGTGTAGTTGTATGAAGGACACCCAGATTGTTTCTTCTGATCCATGCCATCGATCGGAGACCCATCGAAGAGACACACCTGATGGTAAGAAAGCCCGCCTCCTTCTTTGCCGTTGGATGAGAGCGTGATGTGAAAAGCAAGATCGAGCACCTTGTTCTGCGACCGGAACATGACATGCGTCGACTGGAGAATTTCATCGCCGCCCTCGTCCTGGACCCACACGTAGAAAGCCTCAGCACCGCCATGGACCTTTTCTGACCAGTCGAAATCACGCTTCAGCTGAATGTCGATGCGCAAAATGTTGTGGCTTAGCGGCCGGAGAGCGTGCGACAGCTGTAGTTGAGGAAATTGTCTTGCTGCATTCCGCACGAAGCCGCCAAGTCTCTCGTTGAGATGGATGAGTTTGCCAATGTCCGCAGCGCTCATGGTACGTAAGTTTGTACCTCAACCTCGTCGGCCCATCTGGTCAGGTTGTAGACAGTGTCTTGGGGCAGGCCACTTTGTCCCAGCGGATGCTCGAAGGGCCACACACGCTTCTCTATTGCCTTGCTCATCGACATCAGCGACATCGAAGCGGGTGCGAAGTTCTTGGCCAGGGCGATCTCCAGGAGAGCTCGGATGATTCGGCCTGCGTTTTGTGCCACGTAGCCGGAGTCTGAGACAAGCGCAAAGTCTTCGACGTACTCTCGTGAGATGAAAGATTGCAGGAGAATGTTGACCTTGCCCTGTGAGGTGTCGATACCGCCAGGAACATCGCACGGAGCTTTGACCAGCAGTGCTTTGAGCTCCTTCTCCTCCGTGTCGCGCATGATGATCTGCTCAAAGTCGGTCGCCATACTGAGAACGTGCAGAACATCCGCCTCGCTCATGCGTGCTCGCAGCTTCTCGTTGAAGACCTCGATAGTTCGGCAAGGGATGTAGTAGCGAGCCGCAATTCGCCCAAGGTCCGTAATAGCAAGCTCGTTGGAGCCGCTAATACCGCCCTGCGTAGTTAACATCTTCGCAGCCTCCAACCGCTTGACCGCGCTCTCAATGAGCTGCATTCGCTTCGCCCCCAAGTGAGGATCGTCCATCACTTCCGCGACGGTGAGGCCGTATGCCAGGGGCTGTCGCTTCATTCGTGTGAAGAGGTAGGTGTACCCAAGCCATGAGATGCCGTCTCGAACCGAGGTGACAGTGCCGAGCGCGATTTCAGCATTCAACGCGTCTGTAAGCCCGACTTGGAATTTACTCTCAATCGGATGTTGAGCTGTGATGGCATCAACGTAATGATCGAGTTTGTCGTTCGCAGTCAGGATATAGCCGACTCCAAGGTCTTCGTACTGTGGGCGACCCGCACGACCGAAAATCTGCAGAACGTCCAGAATGGAGAGATCGACGAATTTGCCGGCTCCAGAGTCATAGACGTCTGTACCTTTGATCAGCACTGCAAACGCGGCAAGTTGACACCCCAGGCCAAAGTTGCAGTACAGCATAGGATCTTGGTAATTCCTTGCTCGAAGGCGCGTTCGCTGATATTCCGATCAGACCGGAGCATACCGGCATGATGAATGCCAAATCCCTGATCGAGCAACTCCTTCATTTCGCGATTTCGGGAGCTCTGTACGTCTCTTCGGATCGCTTCGTAAGCGCTGGGATGCTCGGTCTTTCCCACAGTCAAAAAGTCGGAAAGACCTTCGGCTTGGAAAGCCTCTCGTAGTGACTGTGCTGTTTTGACAGTCTCTTTTCGCGCATGTACGAATACCATGACCTGATGTCCGTCCTGTATGAGCTGTGTTGCCTTCTCGAACGCGGCCTTGTCCAGGTTGGCCCGCGACTGGGGGGATCCCCCTTTGCCCTTGACTCCGATAAAGTGCTGCTCCAATGGCACGGGTCTGAATGATGAGTCAAAGTAAAACAGACCTTGGTAGCGGTTGACCCTGAGGAAGTCCGCCACGTCGACATAGTTTGGAAGGGTGGCGGAGAGACCGACGATTCGAATCAGGCTCTGACTCGATTCTACCAGCCGCAAGGTACGTGCAACGATGGTTTCGATGACGGCGCCGCGCTCTTCGTGCAACAGATGGACCTCATCGATGATGAGCAGCTTCACTTTGGTAGCAAGTTCGCCCTCGCCAGTCGGCTTGCGCGTTGCGACGTCCCATTTCTCGGGAGTCGTCACGATCATCTGCGTTTCCGCAATCTCTTGTCGCGTGAGTTGCATATCACCTGCAGACAAAAAGCCCATGTTTAGCTGTATTCCATCGCGAGCTGCACGTATACTGGTCCTCACCTGTGAATTCTCGAACTTTGATACCGAGATATGCTAGCCGCTTCGAGAACTTGCGGACAATTTCTGCAGCAAGTGCTTTCATTGGAGCGACGTACACGATCTTGAATGCGTTTCGGTTAATGTCGAAATTCTTGTTGCTACCATCGGCTCGTGGGCGAGAGTAATGATTGATGGTCCTGAGCACGGTGAGCATGGCAACATCCGTCTTACCAGCTCCGGTGGGGGCGCAGACAAGCAAATTTTCGGAAGTCCCGTAGCCCAATGGATAGACGGCACTCTGAAGCCGATTGAGCGACTTGTAACCAGGGAAGGCAGGCCGACACAGAGGCTCCATTTCGCCGATGGGAATGAGCCGTTCGGCCATACGGAAAGGCACCTGCTTGGGAGGAGGAATCGTGACCTCTTCGTAAAGGGGTGTCTCTTCGCGAGTCGTACCAATTGGAAGGGCGAACTTGGATCCGGTGATGGACAAAATGTTGCCGTGTCCAGAATTGGTCGACGACGAAAACACGTGGGGATACACGGGCTGCGAAGTCATGGTCGGTCCGCGGTCGGAGGAAAAGAGTGGTCTAGATGCATTCGACATCAGCTGCTCATCCCGAATGCGTTCCAGGTCAGCGGCCGAGTATTTCGCAAGACTGTCTGCGGCAGCTGCGTCGCCCGCAGCCCCAGTCGGACCACGATTTCTATGCATTCGGCGCTGTTCCGCGCGTAGCCGCTTCGCCTCGGCCTGTTCTTCCGCTGTGTGGATTACGACCTGTGAGCCTGGAATGTATGGCTTTGCTCCGCCAGATTTGCTGGATGCCCCGAGGTGAGACGCAGACGCTGGTAGGTAAGATTCCACCACATCTCTGTCGTCTGGGCCCCAGGTAGATGTGCCCTTTGCGACGACTGCCGCAGTCTGGTCTTGCATTTCCTGCACGAGAGCAGCGCGATTCGCGATCGCATCGCTTACAAGGTCGAGGTGGTCGAAGCCGAGAAGATCAGCGAGTTGCTCAGACACCGCTTCGTCTGGAGCACCCGAAGCGAGGATATTCTCGACAGTTTTTAGGACGTCCTGGCCTTCCGCATGATGTCCCACTGCGACTCGTATTCTTGCGATGACTTGTACTGCCGGATCTGACTCGAGATCCTCATGCGCATGCAGTTCAGAATCGTTCTGCGACTGAGCGGCTTGATGCCAGTATGTGTCCCAGAAGAAGACTTCATCCCTGCTTGCGGAAGCTTCGGTTTCTATGCCCTCTTCGCTGAGAGCTTGACGCGCAGAATCAGACCGTCGACCGCTGCCTTCGACATCTTGCAGAGCCTTGAGAAGATCCTCGTCGAGTTTGGGAGGCTGGCGGCTCTCACCTGCGCCGCTCCCGAGCAGACTGTCGATATGCGAGACGAGATTTTCCGTGCGGGCGGTGTCCTTCATGATTACCGGCTGCTTCTTCGTGAATCTCCTGTCCGCTGCGAGCCCACGACCTGCTGCCACTGGTGCCGTCGAATGTGGCCGTCTTCCAGGCCAAGCTCAGCATCGATCTTCGAAGTTGGCCAAAGCGAGGCCGACATCGTTGCGCAACGTTTTGTCCTTTTCGATGGTTAAATGCACAAAATAATTTCTGAACTGACTCCAAGAAAATATGAGGATCTTCTGAAGCGCATGTATCGACAGAAGACCACGAACGACAGAACAACGAAGAACAGAATGTCGGCCACGCAGAGACGATTTCCGCGCGAGAACGTGCGCTGCTGCACCATCATCGGCCACATCGACCATGGCAAGACGACGTACGCCGACTCGCTCCTCGCGGCCAATGGAATCATCTCGTCCCGAATGGCAGGCAAGTTGCGCTTCTTGGACGCACGAGAAGACGAGCAGGAGCGAGGCATCACAATGGAGGCCAGCGCAGTTTCCCTCATGTTCAAGCTCAGACAGCATATCGGAGTCCCTAACGGATCGAGCTCGGCCCCGGCCGACGCTGCTCCTGGAGCGGATAGCTCAGCAGGGGCTGGGGCGCCACCATCTGAACCTGTCATTCAGGACTACATGATCAATCTCATCGACACTCCTGGCCATGTCGACTTCTCCAGCGAAGTATCGACCGCCTCACGCCTCTGCGATGGTGCTTTATGTATCGTCGACGTAATTGAGGGTGTATGCACACAGGTCAGTTGTGTCCTTGCATGCTCTTTCCGCTCGGCATTCGCTGACAATTGACGTCCTTTGCAGACCATCACGGTGCTCAAGCAAGCCTGGCAGGATCGTCTCAAGCCTATTCTTGTCATCAACAAGATGGACAGAATCATCACAGAACTTCGTCTCACTCCGAACGAGGCATATCATCACCTGATGCAGATCATCGAGCAGGTAAATGCTGTCATGGGAAGCTTCTTTTCCGCCGAACGTATGGACGACGATTTGCGGTGGCGCGAGGAGCGCGAAAACAGAGTAGAAAAGAAGCGCGCCCGAGCCGCCGAACAAGATGCTGCTGGCGCCGCAGTCGGCTCCACGGCTGTCCAGGACGACGAAGAAGAAGCATATGAGGAACATGACGATGAGGATATCTACTTCGATCCCGCCCGGGGCAACGTGATTTTCGCCAGCGCGGTTGACAACTGGGCGTTCCGATTGGACCGCTTCTCTGTCCTTTACGCAAAGAAGCTCGGCATCCAGGAGCGCAAATTCCGGAAAGTTCTGTGGGGCGATTTCTACTTCGACCCGAAGAACAAGAGAGTTATCAGCCACAAACAGAAAGAGAAAGAGAAGCGCAACCTGAAGCCGATGTTCGTCCAGTTCGTTCTTGACAACATCTGGTCGGTCTACGATAGTGTGGTCTTGAATAGGTAAGTGGGGATCTACGCATTACTTATCCGCAAAACGCCCGCTCACGTATTTTCCCTCACTGCAACAGAGATCAAGAGAAGGTCGAAAAGATTGTCAAGGCCCTGGAATTGCGCATTCCGCAGAGAGATTTGCGGGCCAAGGATCCGTCCACCCTGCTCGTGTCGATCTTCAGTCAATGGCTTCCTTTAGCCGCCTGCACTTTCTCAGCTGTCGTCCAAAATACTCCAGCTCCTTCTGATGCACAGAAGTTTCGTTTGCCCAAGATGCTTCGACCGGATTTGCCGTATTTCGCAACACCCGCCGAATTGGCGCCTCAGAACGACCTCGAGCGTGATCTGTTTGACGCCAACGCCGGCGAAGATGCACGCTGTGTTGCCTATATCAGCAAGATGTTTGCGGTCAGTCGGGCGGAGCTTCCTGAGCTCAGAAGAGCGCCCCTCACTGCAGAGGAGATGCGTAGGATCGCCAAGGAACAGAAGGAGAAGGCCGCTCTGGCAGGTCAATCTGCTCCGGCAGGCATAGATCTCGAGGCAGCCCGGCTTGCAAAGGCAGAAGCCAGCTCGGAATCGGCGTCCCCGGGAGAGCAACTCGCAGAGGCACCGAAAGCAAGTCCACCTGTTCAAGCCGAATCGAAGGACGCTATCTCTCCCGATGTGCTCATTGGCTTTGCAAGACTATACAGCGGTACCATGCGTCAAGGTGACACCTTGTCAGCACTTCTGCCTAAGTACAACACGTCCTTGCCTCGGACGCACCCAGCGAACGCGCGCTACATTCGCGAGGTCAAATGCGAGAATCTGTACATGATCATGGGCCGAGATCTCATCAGTGTAACCGAGGTCCCTGCAGGCAACGTTTTCGGTATCAAAGGATTGGAAGGGGTTGTGCTACGAAATGCCACGCTGGTGTCCTCACGTAATGATGGTACCGAAGCCGACGACGATCTTGTCAACCTTGCTGGCATTAACATGCTGGGAGCGCCAATCGTCAGAGTTGCGTTAGAGCCTGTCAACCCTTGTGAGTGCAAAGCCTGACAACGTCGTCCGTGGTACATCTGATAAGGACTCAGCACTGATCAGACATTCTTGCTTCAACAGCGGAAATGCCCAAATTGGTGCATGGTCTGAGGTTGCTGAATCAGGCCGACCCCTGCGCAGAGACATACATCCAAGAGACAGGCGAGCATGTACTTGCCGGAGCCGGCGAGCTGCATTTAGAGGTGAGAAACTCCTGCTCATTCGCTTCCCCTCAGTCAGAACGTTTGAGCTCATCTGCTCTGAACAATCCAGCGCTGTCTGCGAGACTTGCGCGAGCGTTTCGCGAAGTGCGAAATCCAAGCTTCAGCCCCGCTCGTGCCATTCAGGGAAACAGCGGTTAAGGCCGCTGAGATGCCAGCTCCCAAGACAGAGGGTGCCCCTCGTGGAACTATCATCAGTTCTGTGTCCGGCGGTCTCATCCAGTACAACGTACGTGCAGTTCCTCTGCCTGAAGAAGTGACTCGGTTCCTTCTGGTCAATGCGACCACAATGCGCCGCCTGTTGCAAGATCGGGAACGGAGACATGCCGGAGGGTCTATGACGGGTGATGCCACGCCTGCAGGAGCGTCTTTGGATGCGACTGATAGCGATGACATTATTCATCAACAAGGTCTAGGTGACGGCCCTCGTGCGACGACGAAGGACAAATTCTGGTCTGATTTTGAGGCCCTATTGACCAAGACTGGGCCAGAGTGGGCAGGTGTTGTCGAGCAAATCTGGGCATTCGGACCGAAACGAATCGGCGCCAACATTCTGGTCGACCGCGCTGAGATCACGAAGAAGAGGTAAGCAAAATAAAATCCCAGAAAAAACAATCAGGTTCGCCCGGTGCTGATGGACATCCTTGCATTTGCATCGTCGGCTTTTCAGATTGAGAGATCGGACCGATCCTGCGCGTTTGGAGGCTGGCCGATCCGGCGAGTCAGCAGGACAAGCTCAAGACGGTACAAATGATGTGGCTGCCAGCTCAAAGTTGACGGCTCATCTCGAATCTGCGCTCCAACAATTGAATCTGGACGGCACCAGTGAAGGCCAAAGTGACGCTCAGGGAGCGTCTTCCCAGTCCCAGGCCTCGCAAGCACGACAGGCCGCCTCTCAGGCGGCGCAGGTCAATGATAGCCTCGACGCTGGGTTCCAGATCGCCACGTTTCAAGGTCCATTGTGTGCTGAGCCTGTGCAAGGGTTGGCGTTCTTCCTCGAGTCTCTTCAAGTAGATGCCGCGGAGGTTGCGAAAGAAGGTGGTGAGTGTCTGTCCGAGTTGCACTGCAGGAGCTGGCCCTCTTTGACGTTGACATGAGATGTCTTATACCTTTTCTTAGCTCGAGCACGATTGTCCCAGGCCGCTGGCTTCCTTGATCTCGTCCTTCCCGAGAAGCGTGCCGAAACGGATGCTGGATTGGTCGCCACGTATCATGTTGGCTATGTACTCTTGTGACATCCAAGCGTCTAGTGAGTCCGATCATTTTGTGATACCCCAATTCGTGCGATCCTGCGACTGACCATAAAACTGGTCTTGCATCTTCTTCTACTAGCTGAGGTGCTTGGTAAGGTCCATGCGGTCCTCTCGAAGAGACGTGGCCGAATCACGTCAGAGGAGATGAAGGAAGGCACCTCATTCTTCACCGTCGGCTCGCTGCTGCCTGTCGTTGAATCTTTCGGTTTTGCAGATGGTGAGTATCGGCCCTTCTTCTCTCCTGAACATCTCAGTGCTTTCCATCTGAACGTATCTCTGACCCTTCCGGTAATTCCTGATCAGAGATTCGCAAGCGGACGTCGGGTGCTGCCAGCCCACAGCTCATCTTCAAAGGGTCAGTCATACGAGCCTTCATTTGCTTCTGGTGCGAAGGTTGACATCCATCTTGTCTCCAATGGGCTCAGATTCGAGCTGTTCGACCTTGATCCCTTCTGGGTGCCGCGGACCGAGGAGGAGCTGGAGGACCTGGGAGAGAAGGGCGACCGTGAGAACGTTGCGAAGCGCTATGTGGATGCAGTCGGAAACGTAAGGTGAGTGCCAGATCTTTTCTCGCTGTCGGGAAAGCGCGCACTGAAGCATCTGTTCCTTTTCCGCACACCACCTCACACCTGCCCCTATCGCTGCCTCCCGCACTACGGCCTCCCGCTCATTCGAACGTCTCGGTCACAGGGCATGTTCATTTCTGGCGAGCGCATCGTCGAGGCTGCAGAGAAGCAACGCAACCTCAAATCAAATTGAGAAGTGTCGCTGTTCACTACTGCATGTCAGATTCCCGACGATATCATACGCAAGCCCCTACATACCTGCGCACGACTACGTACGCACATCAATGACAATGCAGATTTATGCCGCCAAGACTCGGGGATTTCTTTCGGAGGCGGAGCGTTGGCTATTGAGTACTCGGTACGGAGAAAGCCCATCATCCGGTTTGGCGTTGCAAAAACATTCGGAAAAGAGACGAGACAAGTGGCAGAACAAGTAGTGAGGCAGGGGCCTGTAGCACCTCGGAGACCTGCAAATCGCAGTGCGCGCTGGCTTTCCGGGGGTCATCGGTCACGCAGCGGCGCTTTGTGCCCGTCCTCCTCACACCGTCGAGTACTTAAGCGAAACTTTCGCAGACGAATGGCGGAAGGAGAGGCGAGCACGGAAGGAGAGGCGAGCAGCCTCTATCGAGCGTCAAAGCGTCAGACGTCAAAGTTTGCCCCTGCTCCAGATCTTCTCCCAGGTTCAGATAACCGATAATCGGGTTCGTGAGTTGGACGCTTCTGCTTCTTCCTGTGAAGAATCTCTCGGAGATCCCAGATGTTGCCAAGACCCTCGCTCAAACGATTATACCACCGAGCGTCCCGAGTACCGAGGTCGCACGACTCTCGCAGCAGCTCCAGCCTCAGATTCAGACGTACAGCAGCATTCGCGTCTTCAGTGCAAATTGCATATACCCTTATCTTAGCGTCTCTGGGTGTAGGGCTGTAGGCGGAAGCCTCTCAAGCCTGCCTCAAAATGTGCACTTTGCCCCCTTCTTCCTTATCCGACGCCACGCGCCACGACGATGCTATGGTATGGTTTGCGAGGAATTTGACTGCTGGGGACAG